>BHDV01017554.1:28270-38523 GCA_005406045.1 Adoxophyes honmai | reverse complement strand
GTCATCAGAAAGTCTCCTATCGAAATCATCCTTTTGTTCTTCTTTCTTCCTATCACACGTCGTCTTCACTAATCCTTTCACTCTTCACGTAAATACAGTCTTCGCCTTTTAACTTGGCAAAATTTTGGAGTAGTGCGGGTAAGCCCGTGCTTCGTTTTTGCAGGAAGAAGCTATGAGCGAACTAGATGTGCCCACGACTTCGTCCGCGTGGAATAAAAAATCGTCAAAAAATTGCGTTACTTACTACTTGAACGCTTGCTAAACCGGTTCAGCAGTTTTCGCGCGAAAACGGCACAGAACAGACAGACAAGAGTTACTTTCACATTTATGATATCAGTAAAGATAGGTAGGTCAGTCAGTCATCAGTTTTAAGTCTCCTACCTCTTCAAGTAAGTTCGCACAACACTTTTCAGACAAAAGCAATGTGCGAATTTACTCCCTAAAATCGTGCCATCTAGCTAGATGGCTAAGCTTAGCTTGCGAGAACTATACACCTTTTTTGAGGCAACTATTGTCATTGTCTTCAGCCAGCTTTATTAGCACGAGATAGACTATACCTGTCGCTGTCTTAGTAGAGACGTCAGAAAGTAACCGGTAGTCTATCCCGCGCACAATATGACTCGCGCGTGTTGCTGTCCTAAGCCTACAGGTTCATGAAACAGAATTGAGAAATAAAAAAGTTGAATTAGATTATGTTTTTAATATTACAAAGGTCTTATCGCTTTCCACCCACACGCGGCGCAGATTTCTGGCTCACTTTGGCGGCCTTAGCTTTGGGTGCCGCCTTCGCCTTGGTGGGGGCTGCGGTGGTCTTCTTGGCCGCCTTGGTAGACTTCTTCTGTTCCTTGGCAGCCCTAGAAAGTTAAAATTATTTAATTAATTCTAGAGTCAACTTTATCTAACCTTACATCTAGAAATTATATAAAAATAGGATGTATGTATGTATGTATACTAAGTTCCCATGCTCCACTTTAGATAATCTGCTCTTTCTATCAATTTAAAAAAAACAAAGTAATTTAACCCCAAGAATATATCAAGTGTGCAAAAAGTTTGTAGCAAATATTAAGAGCCTGTTATATGACATGTTAGCAGTTTTATAATGCGTTTGAGAAAAACATAGCTGACTGGATTTTGCTAAACAGCTGTAATTATAACAAACATACACACACACAAATAAACGTCACACTTGCACAGTATTCCCAGTATTGAGTAGATACAAAACACAAAAATTAAGCAACTTTTAGGTTTTAATTTAAGTAAGAGAAAATGGTACTAATAATAACAGGTACAGTCCCTGGCATCTAATTTGGAAAGCTTAAAGAAGTGGGGACTTACCCTGACTACTTAAAACCTTGTCAATTATATGCCAGGAACAATTAGCACCTCCTAAGGCCCAGCACCAAATTTAGATTGTTTGAATTTGATGCTTAGTGTCATTCATGTAAAATTCAAACTTATTTTGACATTAGTCCTATACATAGGACCATGGGCCTTAGGAGGTTAACCTATAGCTTTGGTAACCTAAAATGATATAAACTAAACACATCAAACATCTCATCATATCACATTAACAGAAACAAGTTTCTATTAACTACAAGAAAACTATCAAAAATGTTGAAAAAGATTTGGGATGAACATAAAAGGCTAATAACATGTTTGCTATAAAATTACTAACTAAGTCTCTGTTAATTAATTTCTCATGTAGTCTGATATTGTATAGCTAGATACTGTTTCCAACATTTACCCTACAAACAGCATAGATCTGGATAAAAATGGATTTTTTTGAGTCATGCAGAAGTAAATATTAAAAAAAATTTGAATGTGACCATGTTACTGGTTTCAATAGCAGTTTTAAAACTTGTAACATTTACTTGCAAGTGTGTATTTTACACCAGAATTTGTAATAATAAAAGTGTCTTAACATCAAATGTGGTTGGATTAAAAAAAACTCACTTGATGGCCTGATCTCTTTGTGCCTTGCGAACCTCAGGTTTCATGTTACGCTTGGCCATGATGTCGCTAAGTGAGGCTCCAACGATGGCTCTCTGGTACTTCTGGGTCCTGCGGGTGCGCTTCTTGGTTTGTTCTTCCTCCTGACCCTTCTTGAACTTGCGCCTAGAAA
Source organism: Adoxophyes honmai (assembly GCA_005406045.1). Taxonomy (NCBI): domain Eukaryota; kingdom Metazoa; phylum Arthropoda; class Insecta; order Lepidoptera; family Tortricidae; genus Adoxophyes; species Adoxophyes honmai. Next base: position 36,401 of record BHDV01017554.1, on the reverse strand, counting down.
GAAACACAACCAAATCAGCACTTAGTTAAGGATTGGGCAGCAAGCATCTGGATTACAGCAAGATAGGTAAAATTTACAGAACTGTAAATTAAAATTAAATATTAGTATTATCAAGACACTAATGGGTAAGGTTCAAAAAAATTGTACATAAATTTAGGGTTAATAAAAACAAAATCACGATCGCGTCTTTTGTGTTACGAAAATTACCTATACAAAATGTATGGGTAATTGTCGTAACACAAAAGAATCAATTAACTTTTGTTTTTATTAAAGCCCTTAACTATGTACAATTTTTTTGAACCTTACCCTAATAATAACAATGTGCTTCAGTTTTGCACGGATTTCTCGTTTTACAGTTAATAATGTATTTAAGATATATGAAATGATTTCGCAAGAGATCATCTATAATTTACTAGGTTTCAATGGTGAAAACTGTTTCAGTGTTTCTCTTAAACATTATTTGTAAAATTGTTTATCAAAATGTGTAAAATGTATTTACCTGTAAAGCACGGTCCAAGTCACTTTGCGAGGATTCCTCCTCATGAGGTGTGCAGCCTCACATTTTGAATTCAAGAATGTGTAGGACTGAAAAAATACAATTAAATTAGAAATGACACAATAAAACAGGTGGGAACGAGCTATAAAATCAAAGACATTTCGAATGTCAGAAACTGTAAAGGGCGTACCTAGGTTAATGTTTCAGGTAAATATTTGTAGGATAGATCATCTGAAGGTAAGGTTATGTTTGGGGCTAAGTTGTAAACATGGTTAGTAATGAATGAAAATTACAGTGATAATAAATATTGAGATAAGCTAATGGTACAGAAATGCATTAAGGGATATTTACCTTTCCATCCACTTTGACCATGGTTTTCCCATGGCCGGGATAGATCTTGTATCCACTATAGGCGCAAAGACCGATCCTGAAAATAATTCAAACATGGTAAGTATTGCACACAAAACTCGCATATTTCTTCAAATTAATAAGAAAACATCATTAGATTACACAAATACATAAAGATATAAAAGAAAAATCCGAAAACGTACTTCATTTTGAATTGTCAAACACGAAAGAACTGTCAAACTTCCGGGATTGACAGATTAAACCTTTTCCATAGACTGTGCAAAGAAAACAAAAATAACTCAACAACGTACCAATATTTCAACGAGATTCATACGAGATTATACAAGGGGATGTTTTTTCATGTCGGGTTTACACGCTCGCGTTCAATACGACATTCAACGGGCACAAACACAAGTACAAGCATGTAAACGGGCTGTTCGACTGTTTGAATGTGCACTTGTTTGGCGAGCCCGTACCGCAGGGCTGCTCGCCGTGCTGCTCGCCGTGCTGCTTGCCGGGCTGCGTGGCACGCGTGTAAACCTAGCATCAGAGTTGATGTACAGATTGTGTCAAAATTTTATAATACTCAAATTTTAAAACTTACTTGTAAAATTGGAGTAATGTGATACTTTTGAGTAACTTATACCGCAAAATGCTGAATTATATACTATTCGGCAAACAATTTGCATCATTAACGCACCACTACAATATATTATACTTTTATATTGCTTCATTTAATTATGATACAATATTATTAATCTCATTTGTTATCAAATTTAGTACTAAAACCAACAAGACTATTTGAAACTTTTGTTTGTTATCTGTGTCCTTGTAAAGCTAGAAAAAAAAAACACTGTCCTGTACGCAGTGTTGCCAACTTAGTGGATTTACCACTAAATTTAGTGGTTTTGGCACCCCAGTTAGTGGTGTAAAATTGCATTTAGTGGCTGGTGGTTTTTTTTAGTGGATTTTATCACAGGATTTTTATCTAAAATTGCTTACACTTTTTTTCATTCAGACACTTTTTTGTGCAAAAGACACCTTTTTATACCTTTCATTTTGTAATCGATGAAAATATTTTAGTGGGAAATTTGGTGGTTTCTAGATTTTGACCAGTTTAGGGTAAATATTTGAGCGTTTGAACCGCTGTCATTATTCTCTACACTTTTTTTAATAGATTTATTTAGAAATTGGTATGATAAGTGTGTCATATAGTGTCTATGTCTTGCAAATAGGTACACATAAGACTATTATATACACATTTCTTACAGTATCTTATAAAAAAAGTGTTGAGAATAATGACAACGGTTCAAACGCCCGAATATTTACCCTTTAGTGGTTTTCTGGTGGTTTTTGGAAGAAAATCTGGTGGGGAGCTAGACTAACCGTTGGCAACACTGCCTGTACGTTTCCATACTCAGTTCCGTTTACCTGCTTTTAAATAAACTAGTAAAGTTAAGATTAAATAGTACGCTGATTGTGTATTTAAGTTAAAGTAAAATGAAAACCAAGTATTTTGAAATAAATTGACTAGGTGTTAATTAAACAAACAGGTAAATATTTTACTATAGGTAAACGGTTGTCACAAAGTACCCAGCTATTCTGAACGTATTCTTATTATAACCTCAAACTGTGAATTCTACTAAAGTTATCTAATTAGTTTAAACAAAATAGAATACATCAATTTCGAATATTTGCCTTTATTTAACTGATTCCAAAACTTTTAACAAAATAATGGCTATGTTTTGTCCAGATTTTTCAGAATTTCAGGTATGTTGATGTCTGTTTGATTTAATTGAATTCACCACCGGTGATGATTCTTATCAACTTGCACTCCTAAATTTATAGTTGTATCCGTTTAAATATTATTATTCTACCAATTCTTTAGCAATTTTCATATTACGGTTCTTAAAGAATTGTTTCTTGCATTGCTTGTAAACATAACCAGAAAAAATATAGCTGCAATAATTAAATAAAGATACCCGATTTTTGGATGACTTATCACTTTTGAAATTATGATCACAGTCAATAACAAATCTTTGATTGCATTTACTCTTTGATCAACTTAAAAAAATAATGCCTAATTATCTAATTTAGTGGAATTGTAACTATACTTATTTCACTGCTTTGTTTTTTTTTATATCACACTGTGCTGTTTTAGGATGTATTGAAGAAAATGCGCGTACTGGACGACAAAATTGTGTATGCACTCAACACATCAATCCCAACTGAGTCTTTCCAAAAAAAAGTTAATGCCACCTCAGCCTGTGCAGATTTATACTCGCAGATTCAAAAAGGGCACAGTGAGAGGGAAGCTGTCATTAAGAACTGTATTGTTTCCACTGCTGATACTGTAAAGAAACTCAAAGCTGCGAAAGAGGAGAAACCTGATGATTATGAAGTGCTAAAATCATTAAAAGCAGAGCAAAGGAAGGTATGGTCATTGGTTATGGACTTTAGTTATAGTCCATTAATTTCTGGCCTTTCTAAAGCAGGCCATTGGAATAACCTGACATAATGCAAGTGGCTCCAAAAGCCAAATCAAGTATTGAATGAAGATGAGCACTTGCTATTATAGTGTGAACCTACTCTTTACAAAGCGAGATGAATGCTATTGATGTTAGTTTATTCCATAAATGTTATATTATAGTTGTTGGCAATAAACTTGGCCAGGTGCTTTTACCTGGAAAAAGCAATGCTCAATTTTATCCCACCATTTAAACTTTGAACAAGTTTATTGCAGACCACTTTATACCTGTTGAATACCAAACAAATTGTAGCATTTGTTTAACTCATTTTGGAAAATATCACATGCCATGCAGGTTAAAAAAAGGGCAGATCATACAATTATAAATTACTGGTTAGAAAACTAAGGAACCTGCCAATTTAAAACTTCTAGAAGTGGCCACAAAACATGAAATAGTCATAGTTTTGTCTGTGTAGTGTTTTGTGTGCTCTGTCCAGGAATTCAGGCATGTGTGGCTTATTTTCTTACAGATGAATGAAATGAATGATAACTGAAAAAAAATGATAATATCAAGACTTCAGATTGTCACCAAGACTATGATATCACAAACATTTATTTTTAGACATCAGCCCATGATAGGCATTCAGCCATGTCCAGATAGTTGGAAGTGAATCTATCTACATACTTATAAGAAGTATTTGTTCATATGAATCCTAAATGATAATCTGAAGTTTAGATAGGTATTTAACATTTTCGAAATTATTATGCCTCTGGCTTTCCATGGTTTGTTGCCAAACAGCAGCCAGACAGATCAAGAATTTTAAATTTAGATGCACATATGGATTATTTTTAGTAGTCTGATAGTAATGTGGAACTTGCTGCCAAGACATTGAAATTATAAACCTTATGTCTACTTCATAAGATTAAAAGTGGGATGGATAGAGATTAACCTCTCGTATGCTACGGAGCAGATCTGCTCCATTTTAAGGATATCTTTTTTTTATTTTTATTTTAATCACCATAAAAACTTGTAGATATTGAAACAGAACAGGCTCGAATGCAGTATATTTTTCATTTCCCGCATACAAGGGGTTAAGATATCAGAATCATTTATTGACCAGAATATTTTATAACCAGAGTGTCTGGTGGGCCCCAAACTAGGCTTAGCCTGTATCTTGGGGTATATGTAAGAACACTCATTACAAATAAAACAAACAATAGAAAACTGCTAGTAAAATATACATTTATTTTCAAAATATTATCATTGTATCATTAAATCATTTTTTCTTTTCAGCTACGTCTATTACAAACAGAGCTTAGTGTAGAAGAGGTAATACGCGAGAAAACAACAAAGCTGTTTACAGAAAAATGTAGAACCTATTACAAGCCAGGCAACTTAATTGAAGACTGAATATAAATTTTGTTTTTGAATTTTTTTAGTGTACATATTATAAATAGAACTGAGTATGGCATTGTTTCATTTGATTTTGTATATAATCTTAACCTAATAATATCTAAAACACAACATTTTAAAATATCTGCTAAAAGCTATGAAGCAATAATCACTTTTAATTGAAAATTCTATGCATTAATTCAATCATTCCTTCTTAGCCTTTTCACCATCTAATTTATTTTGTTCATCTCTATATTGCTGGTGCCAATCCAAATTCATTTGATGAACAGATTCTCCTCTCTTAGCAGCAGCTTTACCAGCTAGAATGGCTCCAAAACTTGCAAGAGCTGTGAGTAGCATTAGAACATTCGAAATCTTGATACGAGCTTCACTACGGGACCTTTCAATTACTTCAGCTCTGAAACAAGATTAGACCAATGAAAAAACATGGTTTATCTCTGTTATGGTTATTTATCAAGGTCGTGTTATCATAGCTAAGTATATTAGCACAGTAGGAAATATGATTTTAATAAGTTCCCGCGTTTACATTGTTTTGACCTTCACATGTTTATCCACAGCTAAAATTCAGAGAAATACCTAATAAACAATTGCATAACATTACAAATTCCTCTAATGTTAAAGAGTTCCTGTAATCGCACAACGCTATATAACTTACGAGACAAACGATGGGATTTCCTCCTTGCTTTTGTACTTCTTGGTCCAGACAAGGATAAACTTCTGAAAATTACTAGGACGGTATCTTGCCGACATGGAACCAGGGGAGCCTGGAGCCGGTGCTGGTGGTGGAGCAGCTGCCGGAGTACACATTCGCCGCACAAAATTTAGCGCTGAAGATCTTGGTAAAAACGGTTTAATCATTTTTGCGCGTTTATAATAACTAGTCACCAGTTCGACGTTTCGACGAATTAAAAACAATGACAAGATGCAGTTTTTCCTCCTCCCCCTACTTCTTAAAGTCCGTTGCACACGAAATACGAAATGACGTCCAGTCCACTGTCTGCTGAGAATTCGTGTGCAATGTAGGTACTGTGACTATCTGTTCCTGTCTATCTTGATAAAAATATATTTATCTATCCTGCTGTCAAACACAAAACTAGATTTTATAAATGGAATTTTCTTGGTTATTTTTGAACGCACCTTATTTTGATTATTTCCCTGTGCTGTGCTTCTGAGGTGCTTTCGCTGTGGTTTCGCTGTGCCAATGCCAAGTGTGCCAGTATAGTATAGTATAGGGCTGCTACTTTGTAACTGGATTCATAAATGTTATAATTTTGGTGTATGATTTGATTGTGTCCTAGACGACGAGTGTGTTTATTTGTAGAAGGAGACATACTTTGATATTAATATCAGAGATTATTTTAATTTTATAAGCACCTTAGGAATTTAATGCACTTTTTGTATCTTGATATTCAAGTTCAGAAATTTCTACAGAATTTTGGTACTATAATGTAAATCTCCTATCTACGGGCAGCCCTGACTATATTGTGGCTATGACGTTTGTCGAGCGAGCGTTTGTCTCTGTCGCGGAGCTGCACGGAGCTGCGAATTAGCGAAAAGTGAAGTGCACAATCGTAAGAAAAAAATCACGAATGTGGTTGGATTGGATTGAACTGATTGAAGGCATTTCGTGAAATCACGTAAAGTAAAACCTGTGAAGTGTTTGATGCTGCAAATTCTACGGTACAATTTAATAAATTAGACACCATCGTTGTCTATCGATGTAAGTTTGATTTCAGGCATGATTATTTCTCAATATCTGCTTAAAATCTAGTTAGTATGTGTACGTCTTTATTCAGAGCAGAAGTTGTAGTCGTATTATTTGACATAGAGTAATAAGACGAGGCCCCTAGAAGTTTCCGGATGCACTTCAAAGATACCTAATGTTTGTGCATTTTCAATCGAATGTCGTCGTAGTGATTCAACTTTATACTACGTGTTGTTAAATTTCAGTGCTCTTGTTATGATTATACTGTACATGTATGATCATCCAATTACATTTATTTGCCTACTCAACTTTGTTTAAATGTGAATGCCAGATACTGCCAGATTTCTGTAGTTTTAACTAAGGTCAATGTCATTTACTTTCCAATAATGGATTACAATTTTAACAGTCACATTTATATTTGCACTTTTTGGTTGACCTTGATGCTTAGACGGTATTTTACATCACAGCAAGGTAGGAGGTACCAGTAAATATTTAGATACCTTATTGAATACTTTAAGTGCAAGCCATTAAATTTAGATTGCATATTAACATTTAGTGGAGTATACAACTTCAATATTACATTCAATGAAAATATAATTTCATACATACATACATACATAACCGTCACGCCTCATTACCTGCAGGGGTAGGCAGAGACCCGAATGATGAATGTTAGTGAAGCGAAAGAAGTATGTCAGAATAGAAGCGAGTGGCGCTCTGTCGTCTCTGCCTACCCCGCAGGGAATATAATTTCAATAGAATTATTAACAGTTCTATAATAAATATCCCTTCTATTGACCATTTTCTGATCCTGAAGAGAAAACTTAATTAAAAATGTAATGTGATTGTGCAATAAAAAAAATTGAATTTGAAACTTTTCTGGAGGCATTAATTTCAGAATGTTAAATAATTTTTTTAAATTAGAATGCTTCTGTTTTGTCTAGATGTCTGGTGGTCATAAACATCGTTATAAAAATGTGGGGCTCAGTGCCGACGAATTGAGACGACGGAGGGAAGAAGAGGGAGTACAATTACGGAAACAGAAAAGAGAACAGCAGTTGTTCAAACGCAGAAATGTCACACTTCCAGCATCCAATGCTCCAGATATTGCATTGCAGGTTTGTATAAAGTTGGATAGTAAGTATAATTAAAAAATAAGAGCAAAGGCTGTCTAAGAAATTTGTAATTTTTTTTAGATTCAACTTGTATGGTTTTATAATTATTTTTTTAAAGTTATAAGTATCCAAGATTTTTTAATCCTTTGCAGGATGATGTCAACATCTCACCATCTGACGACATCTCACCTGATATGGTTGCCGCTCTCTACAGTGACAACCCCCAGTACCAAGTGATGGCAACACAGAAATTCCGCAAACTTTTAAGTCGAGAGCCCAATCCGCCCATTGATGAAGTGATACGAACTGGAATTGTACCTAAATTTGTGGAATTTCTCTCAAACAGTACTAATCCTACTTTGCAGGTAAGATCTTATTCATATTATTATTTATTATTTGTTTTGAGTTTTCTCAAAAATATATATCTACAAAATATTGTTTGTTTGTTGTGACTCATAGATTTTAGTGCTGGCAAAGCTTCACCCATATTCTGTCCCTATTGTACAGTCGCGTGCATTAATATGTAAACGTTTCCTGATTTCCAAAAATATGTACCCACGTAAGGTATCTTAATTAAGTGTACAAG
>BHDV01017554.1:0-23284 GCA_005406045.1 Adoxophyes honmai | reverse complement strand
TAACATAATTATTGTACCAAAGGTTGGTTTTCCCTGAAACGTCACAATGATGATGACACGTGGCACTGTGACATTCAGCCATCTTGGGCAGTTTTTTTTGACGTGTATTGGAATCTAATTAGGTTTTGTAGTATATAGATAGACTATGAAAGTGACAACATTGGCTTTTCATTTTTAAATAATTTATTATGTTTTGACGACTGCCACCAACTTCTGTCTCATCATTGGTCTGTCTGTTCTTGCCTTTACATTAGATTTTGCCTCATGGAAATGGTTCAAACTGGTTAATATATGGATTTACTTTGCAGGGATCCCGGTTCTGGCACGATTGCTGCACCACACGGACGCTGATGTGCTGAGTGACGCGTGCTGGGCGCTCTCCTACCTCTCCGACGGGCCCAACGACAAGATCCAGGCCGTCATCGATGCAGGGGTGTGTCGGAGACTCGTCGAATTACTCATGTATGTAGCCATTTTTTTTAACGGAGTTCAAACTTGGAAAGAATCAATAAAATATTCCGGTAGTGGATTTCCAGTGGCCCAGCCGGGACTGTCTCCGATGGAGGGAACTCTTCAACGAAACCTGGTGCACATAATCTAAGATGGATGACAATGAAGTACAGTTGGCAAAAAGTACAGTCCGCAAAAAAAGCTTGTGTCAAGAATGACTTTTTTTTTGGTTAGGTTATTTGACTCAGTTCGTGAATTTCCGACAGGCACAACAAGTCGTCGGTAGTGTCGGCAGCGCTCCGCGCGGTGGGCAACATCGTGACGGGCGACGACTCGCAGACGCAGGCCGTGCTGAACTGCGGCCCGCTGGGCTCGCTGCACGCGCTGCTGCGCTCCGGCGCCGAGACGCTGCGCAAGGAGGCCTGCTGGACGCTCTCCAACATCACGGCCGGCAACGCGGCGCAGATACAGGTGTGCCACAAGAAATGACAAATTTGTAAATTCCACATTGAAGTCTGAATTGAAAACTCTGTTTTACAATTTAGTATAGATTTAAATGATACTTATTTATTCTTTTCAGACCGTAATTGACGCCAACATATTCCCAGCCTTAGTCGAAATATTAAGTCAAGCAGAATTCAAAACTAGGAAAGAAGCCGCGTGGGCGATAACCAACGCCACCAGTGGAGGAACTCACGCACAAATAAGGTAAATTTAGTTGTTTAGCTAGAGAATAAGAATTTCTTAAACACCCCAATACTTTTACGTATTAATTGAATAGTTGCTTAAATCGTTCATTGTGACTACGAAACCAAGCGGAGCGGTGATGCGAGATAAAAATCCACCAATAGAATTGGATCCATTGAAGAGGAGCGGAGATTTTATGCAATTCTATTGGTGGATTTTTGTCTCGCTCACCGCTCCGCTGCCTCGCTCCGCTTCAGCAGACAGGGAGCCTTATGCGCAGCAATCTGCGTTTAGACTATGTAATCTCATGAAAGCGCACGTCTAATGCGATGGTTAAACCACGATTCATGTCAATGCAAACACACAGTAGTTAATCAACTTGCTAATGTTTGTAATACAAGCTCTACTCTACTCATTTATTATTTGATTGAGTTGACTAATGATCAAAAATGTTTGATAAAATAATGATGCATGGAAGTGGAGACATTCTAAAACAATCTTAATAATTATTTTCCAGGTATCTAGTCGATCAAGGCTGCATACCACCGTTGTGTGACTTATTAACGCTATCAGACCCCAAGACAGTGCAAGTGGCCCTCAACGGCATCGACAACATACTGAAGGCCGGACAGCAGTCCGACCAGCGCGACAATCCTTACGCTGTACTCATTGAGGAATGTTTTGGTGAGAAATAATTCATTTATGTGACTTAAGTAACAAATGGCATTAATATACGAGTTTAAGTTTATGAAATGAGCCTATAAAAGCGAATTTCGTGAAGAATCGCGGTTTTTTTGTGCTTAATTATGTACGGGCGCATACATAACTTTATCGTTCGTGTAATAATTTTGAAAATAATAATAATAGGAGGTAGCATTTTTACGACGTGCGGCGGCAAACGATTATAGCTACAAACAATAGCTAATTTGAAATTACATGTTTTCTTCTTTCTGTCATCATTCATCGTCTGTTATTTCATTTTATTTTAATGTAGGCGATTTGCTTATTGCGTAGGAACGTGTAGTAGAAACATTATGATGATGAATGGTGATAAAAATAATAAAACATCATTTTACATTGTGACGTAGACCCGCACGTGAATAATAACATCCATCAAAACAACTTCTTTCCAGGCCTCGACAAAATAGAATTCTTGCAGTCGCACGAAAACCTCGAAATATACAAGAAGTCGTTCGAAATAATCGAGAACTACTTCGGATCGGAGGAGGAGGATGGCAGGCTAGCGCCCCAAGTGTCCTCGACCACCGACCAGTACCAGTTCGGGGCCGACCAGGCCGTGCCCATGGGCGGCTTCCAGTTCTAGCGGGCCCGCGCGCGCCCCTGACGCATCATGACGCTTATTGTGCAGTGAGTATATTTACCGTAAAAATGCAATGCCTTACGCTTATACATGGCGGAATAGACCCATCTGGCAATAATTCAAAGAGGTACATAAGTAGCTCTGGAATCTATCAAGTCTTTTTAATTAGATTTTTCGTCATAAAAAAACGTTACTTATTTTTTTATCTTAACTCGAAATGTTACCGTTTCTTCTTATTCTACGAATGTAGACGCTCGGGAATCAAAGGACCTTTACGTTTTGGTGCTATTTGGCACGGAAATGTGCACTTTTTTATTTTTTTATTTTTATTGCATGCATAAGTATTTGTTTATTTAATTAAGTTTTGTGTTGTTAATTAAGTTTTTGTTTATTTAGGCTAAAATCTGTGTCAAATTTGTATCAATGAATTTCTTTATTTATTTATTACCTATTCCGATACAACTTTACTTATACTTATAGCTGCGATTTTTTGGTATTTAAGATTCATTTTTTTAGATATGTATTTGTATCGGTAGCTTCTACATATACAGTTGTGTGCAAAATAATAGCAGTGAAGGCAAAATTACTCATAAAGTATATAAATATTATTTTATGTAGAATATAATTGCTAATATTTACCATTTTATATCTAATAGCACTGAATAGTAACGAACTATAATGAAGTCGCCAATAATTTCAAGGTAAATGAACAAAAAAATACCATATGATTTTCAAAATAATAGCAGTGACATTTATTTCATGGAAAAAATCAACTAAAAATCAAATAACTTCAAATAAAAAGCAAATATACTTAAAAAGTCTTATTACTATTTTGTGGATTGACCCTTATTTTTAATAACAGCTTCACATCTCCTTGCATTAAGTCAACCAAGGATTTACATCTTTGTACAGGGATGTTGTTCCATGTTGACTGTACCACATGCCATAATTGGGACTTTGTGGTGGGTTTTTGATAACTTACAGCATTCTTAATATCTGTCCATAAGTTTTCGGTAGAGTTGAGGTCCGGAGATTGAGCAGCCCAGGGTAAAACATCAACTTTTTAGCGTTAAAACATTCCTTGACAATTTTGCTAGTGTGTTTTGGGTCATTATCTTGATGGAAAACCCACTTTAGCGGCATAAAATCCTTGGCATATGGGTACATTACGTCTTGAAGCACCATCTTTAAATAGTACTCTTTGTTCATGATGCCCTCGATTTCAATTTTAGAGCCTGTACCATAGTAGGAAAAACATCCCCATAGCATCAAACTAAGTCCGCCGTGCTTGACGGTCTTTATCGTGTACTGCGGCATGAAAGCGGCACCGGGCGGTCTCCTGACGTACTCTCAACGACGTTTACACCCAAACAGCACGAGTTTACTTTACGTCACTCCACAATATATTACGCCATTTCTTCATAGCCCAATTTACGTGTTCTTAAGCAAAAATTAGTCCCTATTTTATTTTCCTTTTAGTCAATAGTGGGACTTTCCTGTGGACTTCTGGCGTGCAGATTAGCTTCAATGAGTCGACAGCGAAATGCAGAACTACTCACTTTCAAATTTAACGAGTTTTGACAATGTTTTGACGACAGAAATGATTGTTTTTTCGATAGGCGTACAATTACGGAGTCCTCTCTTTTTGTTGTAGCGTTTTTCTGCCTCTTGTTTCGGACTTATTACCCATTTCGGAGCGTTACTGATCATTTTGGCTAAACATTTTAAAATTTCTTGGACAACCACGTTTTCCTTTTAATTCTCATTCTCTCTTTACTTCCTTTTAATTCTCATTCTCTCTTTACTTCTCATTTCTCATTTCTCTCGAACAAAGCCTTCCCCTTCCCATAGTTTGTAATTTTTTTGGACAAGAATTACTTTTAAACAACAGCATATTCTATATTCTACTACTGTTAAATAGTATTATCTAGTCCAGGGTGGAGAGAATTATGAAAAATAGATTTTTCTAATAACACTGCTATTTTTATGGAACATCCTTTCTTAAAATTCGTAAATATAAATTCGAAATCAATAAAATTATAAATGCTTTGGCCAGTGCCAGCAGTCCTGAGGTAAATAGTTTTTAAATATGTGGCCATCTTTTGATTACGTGGTTTATTTCAGGAAATAATCACCCAAGTAATTTACTGCTATTATTTTGCACACAACTGTAACTGTTTATAAATTAATTATTACCTGGTGGTTTGTTACACCCCGCATTTACACTAGCTTGATAATAATATTCGTGCTGATAACTCGAAAATCGCGGGATCGATCTGCTCATGGGCCACCAATTTATGTTTTATGCAACAAAGCCTGAATTAGAATTATAGTAACTGTCTGTCTGTTACGTGTCGAGTCATGGTCTCTTTGATTAGTGTCGAGTCGAATCGTCGCGTTGTGTTGTTTTAAAACTAGATGCAGACAAGGAAATCGTGAGAAGTTTAAATGTTTTTATTTTTTTTGCAGATGTATCTAATAGTGATAAAGTATGTATCATACAAGGGCTAAACCGCGGCGTCCCGGAGGGTCCTCCGACCAATACGTCGACACCAAGAGTGAAATATATTTTGCACCAGTGTAGGTACTTGTGATTTTACTAATTTACATGTATGAAATTGTTAGCAATAAACGTGCTTTCTTATTTTTGCTGTGTAGATACTGACATATCTAGTTCGTTTATTTATTTTAGAAAAAAATATATATTTTGTTGGTCTATAATAATAGTGGCTAATATTTGTTAATAAAATTATACCTGTATATTGTTATATGGACAGTAACGTTTTAATTGACTATTATATGTATTTATTATAATATATTGGTACCATCATGTAGTTTTTTTTATCTGTTAAAAATACTGCTCAAAAGTACAGATTTAAGCTGGTCACACACTAAGCAGATACGGTAAGATATCGGTTACTGAACAGATATCTGTCAATATCGCTCCCTATACAATTCATAGAGCTAACACACACTGCGCAGATTTACCGTCAAGTATCTGTTGACAGCAACGTTTGGAGAAATGGCATTTATACGCAGATAAAATATTATCGTATATGCGTAGTCTGTGACGGGCTTTAAGATTTAATGTTTTTCCAACAGGAAAAGTGAATACGACACCCGAAGTGTCAGACAATTATTGTGTTAAACAACTGACATTTTCGTAGCCTTTAATTGGTATGGAACTTAATTATTCAGTATCATTAATTAATTAATTAATTATTCAGTGTCAAACCGACAAACAACAATTGTATAGCAATCGCTGGTCAGGACCAGGACATTAAAAACGTACCGCAGTCATATTGACAATTCTGTCGCTGATGTTATGTAAATTATCTAATACCTTTTTCTCCAACAAATCTTAATAGGTATGTGGCAAAATATTTTGCTTTCACGAACAAAAAGTGCCTTCGGCATTGTAACGACCAAAAACAAAATAACATTATAAAAGATCATGAGTGGACAACGGCAAACTTTTCACCAATAGACGCATGAGATTTTAATTTTGTGTTCCCAGTGCAAGAAACAGTTCTATTGATTTTCGGCAACAAGCCAAGGTTTTGTATTTTCCTAGTTACAATATTTAATCTGTCGACCTTACTAGACATAAGAAAGAATCTCCTGAAGCCCATTTGTCCTACATAAAGGACAAATGTCATAATAAAATTAAATTTTACAGTAATGATACTAAATTTATAATTCCAACGATCAAAATTTTACCCTGTGCCCAGGAAGAGTCTAAACACTATCTGTTAGTTTCCTACTATCCTTAACAAGCCAAAGCGTTGATAGTTGAAATATTGGGATCAGCAATTAAAGAGCACGATAAAAACGAGTTTCCTGATAAATTCGATAGTTTTTTTTTACTACGTCTGTGGGTTGTTTGATACTAGTTCGCCGCAAGCAAATATCATAATATCAGTTTACTAGTATGTGATTTCAAAATAAACATGTCTCAAAATTTCTAAAACTTAGAATAACTTCTTAAAATGCTGTACTCCTGATGTGACTATAATTCTAATTGTGTTTTACCTTGTTTTGACTAATTTTTAATTTCACTATGTCTTCAACCATTTAAAATCAAGTTGACTTGAAAGTAATACATTTTCACTGTCCGACCAAAGATGCAATTCTGGCCAAAGATTCGGATAATTTTTGGCTGACTAAAGATTTGGCCGAAGGTGCTTTTTTGGCCGTTGCATCGGCCGGACACTAATTTCAGTTTTAGCCATGATTATAATTTAATATTTGATGGAGTTGTTATTTTTATCAACTCAACAGTTTGAATATTGAAAATGAATCTAACAAGTTATAAATATTATGCTATTTGGTTGTATTAAACCATTAACGATAGTTCACTTATTTAATGAACTCTGTTCTGTCAATAAATATTAACTGCTATTAAATAAAACAATTAAATGTATCACGAAATATTTTATTTTATTATTCCAAAAACTATAAAATATGAAACTTTATAAAATATAATATTTAAATTCATTGGCACTATAATAACGGCAAGTAAATATATTTCCTGTATATATTAAAGCTTGTTTTGGTAAATATTTCCAAAGAAGTATTATTACGAACCACAGTCTCATTCATCATAACAATACAATCCAATCTAACCCTAGAATTGAACATTTGATTACAGCATCTTAAAAGTCTTAACACGATACATTCGTCACACTCACATTTAACGACTTCTCATAAATTATTACGTGGAATGTTGTGTTAGTTATCTGTACAATCAGCATACATAAGATGACTAGGCAGACAATAAGTGTAGCCGCTTGTACGTAATAAATCCAGGCGTCCCATTTCGTAGGGCGATTTCGCTATATTTGACGTTATGTCATCTCTGTCCCTTCACTGTAAAATGAATGTTTACCAAATATGATGAATGACGATAAAGTACCAGCCTTATATTAAATCAAATCATCAGAAGAATTCTTCTATCAGTAGGTAATTCCTAAATCTTGGAAACAGCATAAAACTTTCAGAAATGAGTGTTGTTTGTGAAGGTCGTCCCAGAACGCCATTCGTTCACTGAATGGATTTCGCCCTTTCGTCAGTTCAGACCCAATGCACAAATAGTTCAGCTTGTTTTCATTCTCCACGGGATCCCATTTGATCTGCAATAGAGGGTCGTCTTCATCAGGAGTGGGATTGCTGCAAAAAAATATATCATTTACTACCTACACACTTGACTTAAAATTTGCTAGGATCGTTCTCGTCTCGCGTCAAATTATTTTAAAGGTATGCTCTATAAATAATTTACTCAACAGGCACATAATATTGTATGTAGGAATCTTACCCATATTTGGCAAAATTGGTCCACATTCTGACTACTCTACTTCTAGTTTTGACAGAATCACGGCTTCCCTTGCAAGGTGGCGAACCTGGTATTGTTATTCGAAATATAAATGGTATCTCGCCGTGATGGCCGACGCAATTGAAAAAATCTAAGTCCTCAGGCAGTGTCCATTCTCCTGAGTAGTTCAACACATAGTAATAAATAGGGCACTCTGGTGCGAAGGTGGTGTGAAGCTTTGTTGTTGTATTTACATAATATAGGAAGTAATAGTCACTAATAAGCTGCATATATTGATTTTTTGTGTCCTCGTTTAAAAACTCTTCACCTCCTAAGTAGAATTTCATTAGCTTTTGACCTATCACATTAGCTAAATTATCATCCCTCGCAATGGGTCTAGGAACAAGCAGTTTAACATTTTCATTAATTTTTTTGTAATCATAAAAGTCACTTTTTATAAATTCTAATACCATTGCTTCATTACCATTGCTGCCGATAATAATTGGGACTTTGTTGAAGTTTCTAGACTTTATAATTGCAAGAGGGCTCTTAGAGAGAAAAGCTTGTTGCCCCTCGAACTCTTGTTCTATGCAGGGTTTCATCACTGCGTCTATGTATGTACCGTCGTCTAAAAAATGCTCGTTTGTAATTTCATAAAAAGCAGACATAATTTCTTCTTGTGAGCGCGACTTCAGTTCTTCGACTATTGATATCATACACGTTGATTTTATATCCATTTTATTGGCCAACGTTTGTACATGTGTTGTTGGATGCTTTTCTATAGACCAATTATGCAGTGCGCTTCCACTTTGAATAATAGCTTTGTGAAATAAACCAGTCGCCATCGGTGAAAGTAGCATAAAGTGGACCATAGAAGCACCAGAACTTGTTCCAAATATGGTAACATTGTCTGGATCCCCTCCAAAACTGCTTATATTTCGCTGAACCCATTTGAGTCCCATTACTAGATCTTTCAGGCCTGTATTTCCTGGTGCTGAAATATCATTAATTGATAAAAATCCAAATGGTCCTACTCGAGCATTGCAGCGAACATATATTACGCCTTGATCGTTTAACAGCGCAGGGTCATAAATTTCATCTAGAATGAAACAAAACCCATAACTGCACATCCAAAACATTACTGGCATTGGTTTAGCAGGTTTCACATCTGGTGTGGTGACTTCCAGATAGAGGCAGTCTTCCTGACCGGTGACTTTAATCCCGCGCCCAATACAGACAGGTGCTGGCGAGTCTTTGGTGCAGTCTAACACTTCGGTCCAGGTTGATGCAGGCTGTGGTGGCTGGAAATGATATTCGTAATTTTCAAATGTGTGTATTAACACAGTAGCTATTCAGTCCATTGAAGTAAAGTTGCGAACCACATTTTATTCTGGGATTTGGTCTAGTTTATGTAGTACCCAATAATATCCTGGATAGTTTTTAAGTAGTGCTATGGTAATAGTTGTTTTTAATATTAGGTTAGCAATGTGATATTTTAACAAACTGTGACTCTAAGATGGTTGCCTTTTGAATGATGCTTGTCCACAGTGAAATATCGTAGTTATCGTTCGTATCGTTGTGTTATCCTCGATAAATTCGACTTTGGCTCTCGATCGGTAGGACCCTGCCACAGGGAGCCATTTTTTGTTTTGAGTTATTTTTGATAACATATTTTCATAAATAAGCCTTAATAGACCTTTTTTAACGAAATTACACGCAAAACTGAGTAGGTAAGACTAGCAGCAGTAGACAAACAAACATCAGTACACATTTTCATTAAGTACCTACTTAAAAAAGCCAAGTGTTAGTTTTAAAATTGAAACAGGTTAATTTTATTGAATTCAACTTGATGGGCAACAAACCAAAAAACAAGCTATAATTATCATTGTCAAGGCTGAATTTTTATACAGTGAATACTTACCAGGAACCTTAATCTGCCAAGTGGAGGTTTAGCGTACGGAATGCTCTTGAACTTATAGTAGGTACCATCTTCTTGTTTGTCAACATAGCCGCGAATAGGCCCATCTTTTGTGTTTATGATGCAATTTGAATCCAGTACTGTGTCAGCCATATTTTGAAACCTATATCATTTTTAATTGAAGTTAAATTAACCATGTCGTGACACGATCTACGTTAACTACGGTTTACAAAACAAGTTGTTAAATTGGTCAGATAACTGTTTAGGTAAAATTATTGTGAACATTCATTTAAGTATTATTTAAGTACTTTACATCACCATTTTGAATAACAGCTTTATTTTTTAGCACAATCATTGTGGTTATCTCTTATTCTTCAACAACAATTAATAATTACTTTAGTTACTTATCTGCGAGTCTCATAATGAAGTAAAGAGCACCCTTGATCACATGTTTCCACTTACCTATTTATTAGAGATTGCGTAGTTATGTCTTACGGTTTGTACACTTTTGTTAATGAAAATATCGTTAGTTGTTTACGAAAACAAGGATTCATATTCTGTACGGTTAAGCCGTAAAATACTATGACGTTCGACCGTGAGCCGATGATGGCGATGACTGAATGAGCGAGCCGAGTTAATCGTAAGTAATATACTCAGACTTATCTATGGGTGGAGTGATTTACTTGTCTTTTCCTTAGGTAATTTTTTGTGAATAAAAATTATCATATCTAATCACTTTGGCACTGACAGTGACAGTTCGCTGGCTGGCAGCTGGCTGTCAGCTGTTTCCACTAGACATTTTAAAGATGTGAGTGAATCTTATTTTTTTTTGGCTCTATTGACAGCCTAAAAAAAACGGAAGATGTCCTTAGTTTATCCGATTTTTTTTAAATACCTCTGGCCGAATATAAATATAATGCCGTTGTAATCGCCCAACTACATTGCCGCCGATAATAAACGCGGCGCGCGGAACGAACCAATCGCCGCGCGGGCGATCACTTGGCAACCAATAAACAATTATCACCCGCGCAAACGATTGGGCGCTCTACGTGTTGCATGCGAAGACGGCGGCAGTGTTAAATTAGCCTGATACATTGCACAGCAACGTGTGTGTCGCGACATACTGGGACTGGGATTTACCGTGTACCGTAGTCATTAGTTGATGTGCCTCGGAAAAATAATTTTAACTCAATTTTTTATCAAATAAATTTATATCTGCAACACTTGAGACTGGGTTTGAAATACTCTCTCCGAGAGTTATAGAAGTGTCTTTTCTGCAATTCAATGTTCAGATTTGTTTATTAATTTGTATTCATTATTGTTTTGATATAATGATTAATCTCTGTAAGTAGGTTAGACCACGGGCGTAGCCAGGATTTAGTTTCGGGGGGGGTTTGACGAAAAAAAAAAATCGGCCAAGTGCGAGTCGGATACAAAAAAAATCACGATTGTTGTATGGGAGCCTGAATTTTTCGGGGGGGGTTTGAACCCCCAAAACCCCCCCCTGGCTACGCCCATGGGTTAGACTGTATAGGTACCTATGTAAAACTATTTTATGTTCCAAGTTATGTGGCGGTCGATAGAACCTTGTCACATGAATAATTTGCTGTCCTTATCAAGATTTATTTTGATAACTGCGAGAAATACTGAATACAACAGAGTTGTAACGAGTCCAATCGACATAAGCTTGTGATGTTTTATATTTAAGATTCGGTTGATTTGACGTAATGCATGGGTAACTGTAGGTATTTGTTTAATCTTTTATTGTCTGTAGTTTTTACAAACAATTTGAAGTTCTTTGATATGACATAGCATAAAATATTTTGTGCTGCCATCTGTACTTCAGATGTTAATTTGTTTCATGCTCCTCGCACTTCGTTCATTATTAATTTATCGCTCAAAGTTCGCTACTCATCACAATAAAATTGTCACAGTATTAGGTACTAATGATAACGTGCTTACGTACCTACCAAGCAGATCTGCTTTATCCGTACTGATTGTATTTGCTCAATATTTCGTCACTTGTATGTAAACCTGAGAACACTAGGTAAAGTGGGTGGTATTTTTTTTATAGCGGCGTGTCGACTAGACTGTCCTTATCTAAATTGTTGAGGATATCTTAATACAGATAGTTTGAACTAGGGAATGCAATCCCGATCCCGCGAGATCTCGATCTCGCGAGATCTCGTGTAATTTTTCGGGATCAATCCCGACGCATAATATGACGAGATCTCGTTCGAGATTGACGGGATTGGGCGGCAATGGTCAGCGACGCTACACACGTCCACTCGGCGTGCAAAATAAATCGCTTCAAGAGGAATTAGAAGAAACTGCGAGCGTCTAAAAGTCCTTTTACATGTATATTAACGTCCACGAGCTTAGACAAATTAGAGTCTACCATAAGCCCCGTGTGGTACCGGGTTAGAATAGCACCTCCCCCTTTCTTTCCGTGGGTGTCGTAAGAGTCGACTCTGGGAAAGGGTTAGTGTATTGTGGGTGATAGCAACCTGTCACTGCAATATCACGTTTAACCACCTGGTTACCCTGAAATTGCTAAACGTAGCACTGGATTTTTGAATTCATGTGCTCTGCCTACCCCTCTTGGGAATACAGGCGTGAGAATATGTATGTAGTCTACCATAAAAAAATAAATGAATTCATTAAAGTCTGGAGGAACATGGGGGCAATTTTTGCAGTTTGCATATAATTGCTTCGCCACGCTGTTGCCAACCAGTGTTGAGTCAGAGAGGGCATTCTCAGCAGCGGGGTACATTGCAACATTTGCAACGGACATTAGATGCCGCTTAGCTGATGACACTATTAATACCCTTTGTTTTTTAAGGAGTTATTTTCAAAATCACTCATAGTGCAGGCACTTCCCAATTCTCTTGAAATATGCTTATTGTTTTGATTACTTAATTTACCTACGATTACCTACTATGTTAATTTCCTTAAAACTTGATAATTATTTAGTTGGTAAGATTAAAGAATAAAGGTCTTTGTTTTTTTTCGAGTAATATGTTATTTTAGTTAATCAATATCAATAAACACTATCACAAACAAGCTGCTATTAGCTTTTCAGTCATCCGAATTTCGCATTTTTTTTATACTAGACGAGATCTCGAAAATTCCGAGATCTCGCGAGATTGACATTTCTAATCCCGCGAGATCTCGAATTTGCAATCTCGAGTCGAGATTGCATTCCCTAGTTTGAACGCGTCATAAGATAACTTTGTTTGCGATGGTGAAATACAATCCGAACGCTGGCGCCTTTAGGGTGCGATTACACAAAGGAGCTGACGGAAAGACATTAATTAAAAATTAAAAACACCCCCGACGAGCCCCAACCCAATGGGTTTACTGAACGTGTAACATTCTTATCGCACCAAACAAATGGCCTTGAAGACCTGAACCGATTACCACCAAACATAACTAAGAACACTCTCGACTGATATAATCGGATCATCCGTTTGGGAGCTACGATGCCACAGACAGACACACACACACACACACACACACACACACACACACACACACACACACACACACACACACACACATACAAGCTCCATACAAGGTCCCTGTCTTATAAAAGCTCCTGGGTAATTAATTACTATTCTAGAATTTTGGGAAATTCTCGTGGAATGTAGATATAGTCCTCGGCAACAGCTGCTGTCTTACACGTTTGTTTGTTACCAATACACTTTTCTATTTTTGTTTGCTACCGTTATCGTGTCTTCAATCTTCGATTGATGCTCTTCATATTACCTTGTTCCTTGGCGATAATCACGGCCCCATATCTACTAGTGCACTTAACACAGAACCTTCGACAATTTGCAAGTTAAACACTGAAGCCAAATAGTCCGCTTGTTCCTTGGGAGCTAACAAGATAGGTAATAGTTATGTTATCTAAGTACGATGGTTTTACTTTCTTCGCATCGCAGATAATTGTTACTATTGCATAAATATGTTTAATTGCTTACCGCATGTAGGTATTAATCTCATGCTCTGACGATGATACTGGTAGTCATAAAGAACAAATTAGCCCTCTGAGTTGTTGACATACATACATATCTAAGAGCAGTCCGTGAAGTACGATTGTGGATGTCCATAAGCGATCGTGATGTAATATCGTCGCTTACCACTTATCGCTTATCTTATGCCTTTGCCTGCCCTGTAGTAAGTAAACTTGTAATGCAAAGTACCCATCTATTACTTCTTCACGGACTACTACATACATATCTACATAACCGTCATGCCTTATTCCCTGCGGGGTAGGCAGAGACAACAGAGCGTCATTCGCTTCTATTCTGACATAGGTACTTCTTTCGCTTCACTCATTTATCACTCTCCTCATACACGCTCAACGGTTTCGGGTACTCCTAATTTGGCCTCCCTTTAGTAAATCGCCGTCTACTTCTGATTTTTAATTATAAGCAATTTGAGAATACAGGCGTAAATACTAACATTTGGCAACAATTACGTACATTTATTTTGATTGATTCCACTTAGGACTTTGTCATACGTACTACGGAAATAGCTTGGTGTCATACTGATGTTATGGCATCGATGTCTGTCTACACTGTTAGCCGTCTTTATCACATTTGTGCAGGTATTAAAGTGGCGTGTATGATCGCGGGGAACATCGTGCCACGCCCACTGCAGTACAAACTATTTCCTTTTATAATAGTTTGTTAGATTGGAATAACTTCGTGTTAGTACAATACCTAGTTTATTCCCTCTCGGGGACGAAGTTATTTTTGATATCATGCCTTTTAACCTTGGCGCAAACTGAGGTGGATATTAGATTTACTTGTTTGTGTATTTTTATTTGTGTCTATGGCGTCGTAGCTCCTAAACGAATGGACTGATTAAGATAGATCGCTGTGGTTCTTAGGTAAGTTAAAAAAAAAACTGGTTAAGTAGTTGTTTTTGAAACGAAAATAACAGTTTTTTTTTTAATTTTACGCTGGTTAGGTTATTATGTACTTTATTTGTGATTAGAACTTATTTGGTACTAGCTTTCCGCCCGCGGCTTCGCCCGCGTGGAATTCCGTTATATTGCGGTATAAAACGAACATTCCCTCGGGGTCATAATTTTTTCCGGGATAAAAAGTACCCTATTATTTAATCCGGACTTTACGTCCGCAAAATTTCAGAGCAATCGGTTCAGTAGTTACGGCGTGAAAGCGGAACAAACAAACAAACAAACAAACTCACTTTCCGATTTATAATATTAAGTAAGGATAGTAAGGATTTTTTACGACATTAACGTAAGTTACTAGGTATGTTTTCAATACTAACGCATGTTACGCTGGTTACGTAACGATACGTGAAATAGTCATGGTTTTGTCCAAATACCTAAGGTTAAGTGTGTTCTGTCTGCCCCTTTTAGGAACACAAGCTTGATTTTTATGTTACATCTACTATCATGTTTAAATACTAGCCGTTACCTGCGTCTCCGTGTACGTATAATTCTCTAACTTAAATCTCGCGGAAACTATGGGGTTTTTCCGGGATAAAAAGTAACCTATTTGATATTCTGGGGTGTAAGCTTACTGCATACTTAATTTTATTAAAATTGGTCCAGCCGTTTTCCCGTGAAGAAGTCACATATACACTCACCCACTCACAAACCTTCGCATCTATAATATTAGTGTGATGCCAATATTCATGTAAAGAAAATAAACTTTCATTTATGTAGGTACCTAACTAGTAGGTATGTTACATTTGGAGTTTGATAACTTTGTAAGTCAATGACTAGGGGTAGGAACAAAAGTCATTCATAATTGCGAACTATTAACTAAATTAACTTAGTTAAAACCTTGTCTGTTTTATCAGAACTTAACCGATTAAAATTAACAGCAATAAAACTTTGAACTCATTACTGAGTAGGTATACCTATACTTGTTTCACGCTGGTAAATTTGTAATTACTTTAGTTGTCACTAATTAATTGATGCTCAGACTGGCTACTTAAGCTGCAAGTGCACATATCCCGCAAAAACATAAAAGTCATATTTCAAAGCACAAAGCGTCTTCCAGTTTTAAAGCATCTCATAAACTTCATATAAAATTTACTACAGCTAGGTATCTAAGCATAAATACTTTCGGGAGCGAGGAAAATCACTGAGCCATATTTAGGCAAGAGCAGAGTAAACATGTAGACCCCAAATCGTAACCTTTGTTAGACTTACCCTGCAGATTTGATACCACCTGTACGCTAATGGCGTCTAAGGATCTACGAGGCCCATTCCGAACACGAAGGTCGCTTTGGTCCTTTGTAATAAGATTATAAATGAAGCGCAAATGCCTGTTCCTGCCTGGCCGAGGCTTCAGGGTAATGGTTAATAAGGATAATCTGCAATGAGCGCGTACCAAGACCTCTCATATAGCCGTCCCTACTCCGACCTACATTGTTTTGAAATTACCTGACAGCGGATTACTTATTGTTGTTAGTGAATCAGTTATATTTTGATGACCAAATAGCCTGGTCTAGTGGTAAGAGAAACTGATTAGTGATTTGATTACCTATGTAGCTTGAGGTCCCGGGTCGATCCGGCTGATATCTCTTTGTATGCAGGTACCTACTCAAGTTTACTAGAATATAGATAAACTTACAAAAGGGTTGATTTTAAAATTTACTCTAAAAAAAAACCATAAACATGTTGCACATTTCAATTAAATAATCATCATCAGCCTATACATATACGTCCCACTGCAGGGCACAGGCCTCCTCTCAGTATGAGATGTTTGGGTTATTAGGTCAATTACATAATATATGAAATTATTTATTGGCATCTCGTTTAGAATACATTTCAATACCTCCGAATTACATCTTATCTTCGATATTTACTGTTTAGCTTGGTCCACTTCTCGGTCGTACAGGTCTCGTAGCAATTCCTGGTTCATGACCGCGTTGTCGCAGAACTGTAACTTTTTCACTAGATTTTTTCGCAACTCGATCTCATCCTTGGCTAATATCTCCTTGAACGCTGGCGTGCTTATTAAATTTGCAAAAAACTTACGATTGTTTGTAAACTTAGGAGCGAAACCAACGGTTGTTTTCGCTGGAAAGTTCACAAATGTTTGTAAGTCGTCAATCAAGAACCTGTAATTTCAAACTGTGTTAATTCACTAGTATAAATAATTTTAGGATTTGATCTAAGAATCAAACGATTACTGACTGTTGTACAGGCATAGTTGTAGAAACACATTTTACGAACAAATTAAAGAAGTATTCGCCTACATGATTTGCCATTTTAAAAGCTTCTTCATACCTGTAACATAAATTTGCTGTTAATATTTTTGAATAAATAAGTAATGTACTTTTAGTTTGTAATTTAGTAAGATTGAATATGAATACTTGGCTTGGGTTTGCTCGACAGTCGTTGCTAGAGTGACGATGCAAAATCCTAAAAGTAGTGTCGTGTGCAGAACGCATGTTGTACTTTTTCTCATTTTCTTTCACACTAGAAACTTGTTCACATTACTTGGCCCATAAAAATGTAGCGTTATTCACTAAGATATTGTTAACTTGAAGTATATTTTATAACTCACAGGCAACAGACGATTGCGCAAACGTAACGTAATGCATTCTAAGCAATAAAATAGAAACAACTTAAAGTCCTATAAGATTTTGAAGTAATAGGAAAAAAAAACAATTCTATCCTTTAAAGTTTCGTATCCTTTAGTTCACATTGGGAGATTCTGTAGGTAATAATAATAATGTATAGATAATAGTACTTTTAGTGTAGAAAATATTTTCGTCACAACGGCATTTCAACCATAGCTGTTTTTTTTATAGTGAGTGATACTTGAAGACTACACAATACATTTCTAGCTACCGAGCTAGAGACCCTAATATTTCTCTTGGTAATTGAAATCGTAAAAACCTGTGGAGTACTTAGCAACATTCTAGTTTTGTTTCGCTGTTTACCTACGCTAATTTGTAAAGTACAAAAAGCAAACACACTGTCTAATTTGTCTAATTTCTATTGGAGTTCAATTAGGTTTTTTTTTTTTTAGTTTAGGAATTCGGCAGATTGTATAGTAAAGTATGTTGCTGGTTGCACCTACTGTCTTCTGATTGCTCAGAATTTTTTGTTGTTTTCTTTGTGGAATGTCCGAATGTACAAATTTATACTAATCCTGATTTTAGAAAAAAACTTATAATATAATCCAAGATTCTGGACGCATTTCTTCTTGGTGATCGTAGTTTTTCCGAAACAGCATGTACATACACATACATGCATATTCTCACGCCTGTATTCCCAAGAGGGGTAGGCAGAGCACATGAATTCAAAAATCCAGTGCCACGTATAGCAATTTCAGGGTAACCAGATGGTTAAACGTGATATTGCAGTGACAGGTTGCTAGCCCGTCGCCCACCAACCCACCATACACTAACCCTTTCCCAGAGTCGACTCTTACGACACCTACGGGAAGAAAGAGGGAGGTGCTATTTCTAATCCGGCACCACACGAGTTTTTTATTTTATTAAGTTTACGAATTAGGCCGATTGTCAAGTATGTACCCGTGTGGTGCCGGGTTAGAATAGCATCTCCCCCTTTCTTCCCGTGGGTGTCGTAAGAGTCGACTCTGGGAAAGGGGTTAGTGTATTGTGGGCGATGGGCTAGCAACCCGTCACTGCAATATCACGTTTAACCATCTGGTTACCCTGCTGAAATTGCTAAATGTGGCACTGGATTTTTGAATCCATGTGCTCTGCCTACCCCTCTTGGGAATACAGGCGTGAGAATATGTATGTATGTATGTATGTATGTCAAGTATGTTGCTGGTTGCACCTACCTACTGTCTTAACTAACTATTCAAAGTTTTGTTGTTTTATTTGTTGAATGTTGTAATGTACAAAATTGTGTACTGATTTTAGAAAAAACAAACGTTTGTTCCAAGTTTTTTGACGCATTTCTACTTGGTAATCGTGATTTTTCCGAAACTTTTCTTTACCTAACTAGTCATCTAGGTATCGGCTTACCTGCAGAGATACTTTTGATTTTGGACTTGAAACCATTGCGAAACTCAATCATGGTGAAATAAACAGATAACTCTCTTCTTTGATCGAGTTTATTAGTAAGTTTCAGGCTACAGATGCACACGACGCGGGACGGCGGCTGCGATCAAAAGTGCACTCAGCGCTCAGCGCCTCCGCCCTGCTCGCTCGAATTTAAAAACGAACGCGACGCTTGTTATCTGTTTAGTCCGATTCAATTTTTGAGTTTGATTATACAAGTACTTTTCATATAAGATTTCATAATTCTAAATTGAAATCGTTAATGTCTATTTTGTTTAATTTCTTTTGTACTTGTCCAATTACATACATACATACATACATAACGTCACGCCTCTTTCCCATAGGGGTAGGCAGAGACTACTTTGTTCCACTCGCTACGATCCTGACATACCTCTTTTGCTTCGTCTACATTCATTAATCTCCTCATAACATGCTCGTCGGTTTCGGGCACTCTTGACCTGAGCTGTTTCTAAAACGTCCGCGATTTGGTCACGGAACGTACGTCTAGGTCTTCCCCTCCCACTGCACCCATCCACATTTCCCGTATAAATTTGTTTCGTAAATCTTCTTTCATCCATCCTCTCTATATGACCAAACCAACTAAGCATACTTTTTTCTATCCATTTCACTATATCTACTTTCACCCCAGCTGTTTCCCTGTCCAATTACAAGCTAAGCATTTACGTCATATTTACCCCATAACTTAATGTGACGTTACTATTTATTCCTACAGTGATCAATCAGAGCGCCACGGTTAACTCGTAGGGTCCATTTTTCAAGTGACTTTCAATTCCGTTCTTTCACGTTCGGCGCTTCCTATTTGAATGTTCGGGACGGGATCTAGTGATACCATCCCTCCTTTCGAAACCATTCAGGCGTACTTGATACTTTCCAA
Organism: Adoxophyes honmai; assembly: GCA_005406045.1. Classification (NCBI taxonomy): domain Eukaryota; kingdom Metazoa; phylum Arthropoda; class Insecta; order Lepidoptera; family Tortricidae; genus Adoxophyes; species Adoxophyes honmai. The sequence goes on along the minus strand of BHDV01017554.1, from coordinate 3,669 downwards.
ATAGTATTCGCAATTTACGAAGTCGTGAGCTACGTTTATAAATTTAACTATTTAGACCTACGTTTATATATTTATAAAACACTACGTTTTTACATCACGTTCAAAAACTTAACATATGTATATACTCCAACTTAAGAGGTTTTTATGTGGATTTACTAAGAATCAACAGCACAATCGATATTATAATGTACCTACCTATACTGAAAACAAAAAATGTGTCCCTATGTCGGTTTTGTTACTTTTCATACAGTAGCATAACCGACACTTATTTTAGTAAAAAACTTGGAGAACTTTTTATTACATTAACAACGACAGCACTTTTGATTCTGACACATACATACATATTATCCTCACGCCTGTATTCCCGAGAGGGGTAGGCAGAGCACATGAATTAAAAAATCCAGTGCCACGTTTAGCGATTTCAGAGCAACCAGATGATCAAACGTGATACTGCAGTGACAGGTTGCTAGCCCATCGCCCACATTACACTAACCCTTTCCCAGAGCCGACTCTTACGGCACCCACGGGAAGAAAGGGGGAGGTGCTATTCTAACCCGGCACCACACGGGGGTTTTGATTCTGAGTAGGTCCATATAAGAATTTCTAAAATCGGTGAAAAGTTATGTAAAACCTAACCTATCTCTGAATTTCTCCATCAGTAAAACTGCTAGATAAACTTTACTTTAACATTTTCATGATTTATAATTATAACATGCTCAGAAACTAGGAAAACCCAAAGCTGGGGAGAGTAGGTAGTAGGCTAGTAGTAAGTCTTAAAATCAAATTTTAAACTTAAATTGAGTTAGAAAAAAATTGCAGGGCGAGGCATTAGATGGTACTAAAAACATATTTGCCGCATCATCGCTGATCTCCAAGCCTAGTGATGATATCGTGAAGCGATATAAAAGGTGAGAGGCGAGGAAGCAGTCGCAAGGAGGAAATTGTCATTTTTCCCGCGGCCCGCGCTTCGTGGCGAAGGTTTGCATTTTGAAATGACATTTGAAATAAATTTCCGCCGTCGCCTGCGTTGTCGCCGGGGTGTTCGATTGGAAAATTGGCCCGATAATAATTAATTCCTTCAAACCGCATCCGGTTTTGGCGTCGATGTCGACTTACGGCGTCTCTTTCTTACTTCCTTTGCTGGCACGCCGCTATTTTATCCGCATCAATGGTTCGTAATGCCATATCCGCCAGCTTCTAGCTCTAGCTACAAGATATTTCTAGCCAGTAACGTTAGTGAGTAATATTCCTTCTTTTGCTTATTAGCGTCAGGTTTTGACGTATTACCGTAGCTGGATGTCATTGCTTATTGGCGCGATGGTATCGGCCGTATTAATTAGCGGGGCTTTGGGCTGTCAGGCACGCGTGCCTCAAGCTGCCAATCGCACTCGGCTGCCGGTCGCTCGTCCGGCGTCCGCCTGACCGGCAATTAGTCGCAGTCTTCTGTGCCTCGGAGCTTGGAGCCCTTATTCGATATCGTCCTCGTAAATAAATATTATAACGGTTAGTGAGCTAGATTTACCACCTTTTGATTACTTCATAATGATTTAAGAAAGCTACAGTAGGTACCATTAATACGATCATGAATTTACAGCGAAGGATTTGTGTGAAAAATTTTACTACACGTGACCGCTAAAGTAACTGTTAAAATTCTCAACACAAATCGTTTACGCTGCCGCTAGCAAATACGGCCATTGTACCTACTAAAACTTATTGCAATCTTATTGTTGTCTTGAATAGAGCCCCTCACTGTTCGTCTTATTAGCCTTATGTGTACCTACCTAGAACTGTATTCAACGGGATAAACCCTTGCCGTAGTATTTGTTTGTCACATTCATGTATTTGTATGTAGGTATACATATGAACATCACGCTTCTATTCACAAATGGGGTAGGCAGAGCACACAAAACGTTTCAAACAAAAGAATTACTGCTTCACACTTCGTAGCCACTTTCTTAGTGATTGTAACTGGTTATTAATACATAACTCATAACACATAATCTTATCGCTTATCTCTGTAACGTAGATGTGCTTCGTTTTGGAAAACTGGTTTCAGATTAGGTAGGTAAATTTATTTCCGAATAAATGAAATCAATTCCATTTTTCATGTGTATATCGTATAAAATTCATTGAAATTGAAACTTTATACACAAAAACAATGATTTTGCTTAAATTTCAAGTTGTTATCTATGATATTTAAAGTAGAAAACAATGATATCAAAATTATTCACATTAGGTACTACTTAATTCGTTGAATCATCGACGAAGTTATCAAATCTGTATAAAAATAGGTTTTATCGATGGATAAAGCGTAAAGGCCGTTACACAGTGCTTATTTTAATCTATTCATTCCATATCTATGGCGCTAGGTGTTATGAGTTAGCGCTTTATGATCTTACTCCGGTGTTGCACAACAACCGGTAAAAACGGTCAAGTGCGAGCCGGACTTGCACACGAACAGTTCCGTATTATTTGTATTCCTAATACATAGACATAGGACACCAATTGCAAAAGTAAATGTGTGTGATCGCAAAAACTTGTTTTTGTCAATGCAACTAGGTACATAATTATATTTACTATTTTCGGAGTTTTCCTTTATTTGTACTACACAAAATTACATGTGAGTGAAGCGAGTGAAGAGTGAAGTATGTCAGAATAGGAGCGAATGGCGCTCGTTTGCTCTCTCTGCCTACCCCGCAGGGAATAACGCGTGACGTTTATGTATGTACAAAATTACTACCTACATGCTAACTTATGTTATGTTGATGCAAAATGTGCAGTGTGATTATGACTTGCCACAACTGTGATAGTTTAGCGTTTGGTATAATTGCTATCCCTAGAGCGACCGCCGAGGGTAGGCATAAAAAGTAAAGTACATACACTTGATGGACTTCTGTTGCAATTGAGTATTTGGTATTAATTTGATAGTAATACCTCTACGAGTTTCCAAAGAAAACGAGTCTTGACAAACAGGCAGACAGACGGACGGATAACGGAGCTATACCTAATTTATTCCTTTTTTGCTTTTTGAGGTACGGAACCCTAAAGCATAAATAATACATTACACATAAATATTTAGGTAATTAATCATTTACTTATCATAACTCTTAAGTAGCTTAATGTATATGATGTACCTACCCACATAATGTCAATAAGACGAAAAGTTACGCAATATCCGTAGTAGGAAAATTATTGGATATTGGAATTTCTCACTAGCTATAACTACCACCTTATCATAGCCCGAAGTAGACTACACATGTGTACAGTCAAGGAAATTGATTACTGTGCCACTTGGACCTTTTGACAAGAAATGTCACTATGACATACCATACTTTCTACTCATCAAAGCAAAATTAAACTCACTATGAAAAGGTTCAAAGTGACACAGGTATCAATTTCCTTGACTGTACCTATAACTACTGTAAACTGTAACTAGAGACGTCAGAAATCGACGGTCAATCACGCGCACGAGACGCGCGTGTTGCTGTCATAAACCTATAATGTATAACTAGCATTTTTATCAAACTTTAAACCTAATATTGCTAAAAGTGGCTCAACGCCACATCGTGTCTTGTCATAATTATATTACCTATGGTAAATTAAACACTCTGGTCACTATATATTTTTGACTAGCTGTGCCCGCGACTCCGTCCGCGTGGACTTCGATTT
>BHDV01017521.1:210301-260476 GCA_005406045.1 Adoxophyes honmai | reverse complement strand
TTTGAATTCATGTGCTCTGCCTACTCCTCTTGGGAATACAGGCATGAGAATATGTATGTATGTATGTATGTATGTATGTATGTATGTATGTCGGGCTTAGACTCGCACTTCTTCATTTCATCCATGGACGTTGTAAGAGGCGACTAAGGAGAAAAGGTAAGGAATATAATTAGACGACGGGCTAGCAACTTGCCACATATTTCTCTCATCTATTTTCAGATCTAGCATTATACCAAAAGTGGCACTTGGAATAAAATTTATCAGTGTATTGTTTTGTGTGCTCTCTCTACTTCTATTTGTAAATACAGGCATGATGTACCTAATGTATGTATGTGTTTTCTAATATTACTATAAAAAAACTGGCCAAACCCTGTCCTTTGGCCGTCAAACAAAATGTCTTGTTTATCAAACCTCAAATGGTTCGAGCTAACGAACCATCCGCATCGAGATATTCCTGATACGAGATGGAGGGTGGACGATGGAGCAGTCCCATTTATGACATAACGTTTGACCATTTCGTTTTTCTTGCGGTGTTGGGCTTAAAATAACACCTCTCCTTGGATATCGTAAGAAGCGACTAAGGATATACTTAGATATAGATTGGTGAAAGGCCAGGAACCTGTCACTAGGACCTTTGAAATTGAAACCTAGAAAATGTACTAGAAGTAGCTACGAAATATGAAATAGTCGTGGCTTTGTCTCGCGTGCTCGTCGGTATGTGTAAGTATTTACATACATACATAACCGTCACGCCTTATTCCCTGCGGGGTAGGCAGAGACAACAGAGCGCCATTCGCTTCTATTTTGACATACTTCTTTCGCTTCACTAACATTCATCACTCTCGTCATACACGCTCGACGTTTTCGGGTACTCTTAATTTGGCCTCCCTTTAGCACATCGCCGATCTGGTCGATATACGTTCTTCGAGGGCGCCCTCGACCGACTTGCCCCAACACCCTTGTAAGTATTTTTTCGACTGGTAAATGCTATTACGCATTCGTATGACCTATTATGGGGACAGTGTGGTTATTTGGGCTTTTCTTCTACGCACCATTTAACTAAACTTAACTGAAGCATACCTAAACCTAATTCCTCAGTCGTCTACTTCGACACCCAGGGAAGAAAAAAAGTGATCGTAGGAATTTCAATAAGCATCGAATGCGCTAGCCTTAACGCAATATTCACCTGCCATATACCTTCATAAGGTTAACAGCTTCGCCCACGGGGCCAAATTGAATGGCCACCGTTTTTAGGTGATTGCCGTACTTCGATAGATTAATATCCTGCCATGCCAAAATCTGGTTTCGATGGTATATGGAAGTGTTCCTTTGAAAGGTTTTAGCTAATTACGTTCCCGTTGGGCGAACGGAAAATAACGTTTGAGTCCTTTAAGAAGTGTAGGAAATAAAATGCTTCTTCTGGGTAAAACCTTGTTTGTTTTTTGTGAAAAATATATTATTATAAAATCGGCATGGAGTGGAGAGTCAGAAGGACGGGAGAGACAGTGACATAATCACACCTTCCTTTATTTCCTCTTTCTTTAATATGAATATTTTGTTGTTGTACTGTACTTCAACATGCTCAATATAGCCTTTCTGTTTTGTCGGTGTCAATGATCAAGTTTCCTCTTTTACTCTTAAAGGTTGGGTGTAAGACATCCCGTAAGGGATAAGTCCGCCTTTGTACTTCGTCATTTCATTTGTATATGAGTTTTTTTGTATTTCGTGTTTTTTTTTCCTTTTGTACAATAAAGTGTTTACTTACTTATCACACCTGTATTCCCAAATGGGGAAGGCAGAGCACAATCAAAACCAGACTAGTCATAGTCACTTTTAGGCGCAGCGCAGACGTCAGAGTTTTGTACGATCGAGTCTGCGCAGCCATAAATTGTCTGAATGGCGCGGTGACAGCTTCCAGGAATTTCCATTCAGAGTTTCGTGGAAGCTGTCACCGCGCCATTCAGACAATTTATTGCTGCGGAGACTCGATCGCACAAAACACTGTCGTCTGCGCAGCGCCTTAGCTTTCATTTTAGGTTTTAAGTTGGCAGGTTATAATAGTGACTGGTTGCTAACCTGTCGCCTAAAATGTACCTTAACCTTTTCCTTAGTCGCCTCATACAAAATCCATAGACGAAATGGAGATCTGATATCCTTAACTTGATACCACACAGATATAGCGTTCTAAATAATACTATAAAATGGGGTGGGTAGAGATTACAAGGGCTTGCTAATATAGTCAGGTTTTTAAAGAGAAATTAGGGATGACACAAAGTTTAGGTACCTACTAGAAACTATATAAAATCATAAAAAGATACAAACGAACGTAACACGATGCTAATATACGTATATACATCAAGTTTTCTCTAATCTCGTCGTTTTACGGTATATACCTAGGTACTTAGGTACTTAAGTTCTGTAAACCGATATCCGCATTCTCCAACAATACATTTGAATGCAGAAGTTTGCACCGGACTAGACGGCTAATATTGGCAAAACACTAAGTTATGTTATTTCCCGGCAATATTGGGGATATAGTAATACTGTTAGCATTTGTATTTTGGGATTAATCTGAGATGAGATCTTGCGTGTGGGTGTACATTCCCCTTAAGAGGGCGCACACATTTTTTACGAACGTAATATAAGATCAGGTGGGGGAAGAGAAATTCAGGGGCAGGGCAGGGGTAAGAGGCACCACAGACCATAACTCGTCGAGTTATGAGTGATTATGGTCTGTAGAGCCCTCTTATCCCTGCGTTTCTCTTCCCCCACCTGACCTTAGTGGTTTTGGACCAATGTTTAAAAAATCGTGAAATGTAAATTAACTCATATTTAGCCATGAAAAAAATATGGTTAGACTAAACATATTCTGTAAATTTACAATAAAATTGTTTCATTTGTAATTACATTAAAATCAATGAGAAAAAAAATAAAGTAATGGTTCAACTTTCAAATTATGTAAAATGATATTTGAATAATAAAAACCAATAATTTGATTCATGTTAATCCGTTAATCCCCAGTAGACTATATTGTCTATCAGATAATAACAAGTTTATATCGTTTATGGTAAATTTTAATGGCAAATTTTCAAGTGAAAGACAGCTCTGACGCGTATTTTTGTGAATACCCTTCAACAAATTGGCTAAGTAAAAGAAATCTGTGTTGCTAATAAAATATTTTTTTCCGTTAATCCCTAGAAAAAGAGTTTTTTTATATGTTACAGTAGTTTTTCTTTAAAAACTTAAGGATTTATAGCTTTCTAAAGCATTGGAAAAACATCAAAATCACCGAATTTTGTGTGCACGCTCTTACGGGATTAAAACTAGAAATAAACAGGATAACTAGGAATTGTCAATATTTACAGGGATTAGTCTGTTTCTGTTTAAATCAGAGCGTCTAGTGTAATCAAAAGGGTCATGGACTCGATAATGATTTCGTTTGCGAAACACGAAATTGTATGGAGACGTGCCAACCTCTTGGAGGCGCTATGTGAGTTTCCAGCAAACTAAAATGTCACAATGACATCAAATGTCAACCAGCCGTCATTGTGGAAATCGCAACAATTCATCTACGAGCTTTATCAAAAACATGTTTTATTCATACAACAGGCCATGCTAAATCTATTAAAGGAATATTCCGACAAGACTGTTTCTTAGACGTCTGCAAATATTATTCCGCTAGAACAAACTGGTAGATGGAAACAAGCGTATGAAATGTTTTGGCTGAAGTCCAAAATGTATGATTTCAGGTAGTTTGTCGAGGTTTAATGGACGTGCTGTTTCGGTGCACAGGTCTCCTCTAATCATGAGACGGCTAGGCTTACTTTTAAGTCCTATGCGGACACATTCAGAGATCTGTCTTTTTACGACAGAAGTAAAGATTGCGTTAGTGTGAAGCCAAACGAGCGTAATTTTGTGAGTTGTGAGTCGCGTACTTTTGGTCACTTATTTTACGTTACTTATTTTGCGGTATTCATTTTACCGTATTCATTTTACGTCGTCATGAGGCACCGACTGCATATTTGTATGAATCTGAAGGCAGCAGATTTTTTACGGCTGAAATTGCGCTACCCACGATTCACAAGATTACGTCTGTCTGGCCTCACCCTTAATTCGTCTTTTTTACATACGTACATTACATCATGTTGCATACTTTATGATGTCGTATTTTCTTTATAGTAACGACTTTTCTAGTCTAAGGTACTGCGATATCACTACGAGGTTTATAATGTGAAAATATTCTTAGAAAACCATGAATAAATTCCTTGGTATCTTACCCCTCTAATATAGCACATTGACCTAAGGTCAATAAACTCTGAGTTTAGAAATAAACCAATACAGCAATACTCCGAGGAATCGCTTTGCATAGAGAATGATGCGAAACTAACATTTGCTAATCGACGGGAGCTCACCAACCATACAACTACGGCGTATTAGACATGTTCAGGTGATCACATACATACAAACATCACGCATTTGTTACCAAATGGGGTAGATAGAGCACACGGAATGCTACATAGAGAAAACCATGACCATTTCACGTTTTGTAGGCACTTCTCGCATATTTTTTTTAGGTTTTGAATTGGCAGGTATAATAGTCGCAGGTTGCTAGCCTGTCGCGTAAAATATACCTTGACCTATTTCTTTAGTCGTTTCTTACGACATCCACAGACGAAATGGAGAGGTCTTATTCTAACCTGACACCACAAAGATAATCTCAGACATTTAAAAAACCGGCCAAGTGCCAAAAACAGCAAAAAAAGGACGTTTTTTCTATGGGAGCCCCCCTTAATTATTATTATTTTGATTTTACTATTTGTTGTTATAGCGGCAACAGAAATACATCATCTGTGAAAATTTCAACTCTCTATCTGTCACGGTTCGTGAGAGACGGACAGATAAAAAGACAGACAGACATCGAAGTCCCAGTAATAGGGTCCCGTTTTTACACTTTAGGTACGGAACTCTAAAAACACTGTAATAAATCGCAAGTGTATCCATTTTGGTTGGTGTGGATCCGAAGTGCCATACACTTCGCGTACGATAGTATGATGAATGTTTGATGCGGACACACTACCGGGTTCCGTTCCATTTCTTTTAAACAAAGTGGTTCTACCTAATTTTAGACTCAAGAGATATGTCTTCTAGCATATTTTTTTAGGTTTCGAGAAGGCAGGTATAATAGTGACAGGTTGCTACCCTGTCGCGTAAAATATACCTTCACATAATCCTTAGTTGCCTCGTACGACGTCCATAAAAGAAATGTACATACATACATATTCTCACGCCTGTATTCCCAAGAGGGGTAGGCAGAGCACATGAATTCAAAAATCCAGTGTCACGTTTAGCAATTTAAGGGTAACCAGATGGTTAAATGTGACATTGCAGTGACAGGTTGCTTAGAAATGTAGAGGTGTTATTTTATACCCAACACTACACCAGCACAGTCTTTGGGGATACAGATGTGATTGTATGTTTGAAAATGTGTACATAAAAGTTAGTTAAGAAAAATTTAAGTTTAACAATAAGTATTATATTACACCAAATGAATCAATTTCAAGTAAAGCCAGACGTTCATATCGCTTGCAACATTAATACCTTACAATCGGAAGTCGGCTGCCGCATGTAATATTCAACGGACGTCTGACGTCGCAATCGATTCTTCTTTTATATTTGAACACTCGATTGCGGCATATTTCGATTTAGTAGATATTATAGTGATTTAAGGGTAGGTGTAGCATTTTGTCTCGGAATACTTGCGTTTTTTTTACCTTCAGCACCGAATTGTGCTCTTGATTCTAAGCAGAAAAAAAATACATACAAAACATACATACATACATATTCTCACGCCTGTATTCCCAAGAGGGGTAGCCAGAGCACGTGAATTCAAAAATCCAGAGCCACGTTTAGCAATTTCAGGGTAACCAGATGGTTAAACGTGATATTGCAGTGACAGGTTGCTAGCCCATCGCCCACAATACACTAACCCTTTCCCAGAGTCGACTCTTACGACACCCACGGGAAGAAAGGGGGAGGTGCTATTGTAACCCGGCACCACACGGGAAAAAAAATATTTTGAGAAAAATGGAAACGTACAACTTTTTGGCCACTAAAATGGCCCACATACAAAATTTAAGAATGCTGGCGTAATGTTTGTCCATACGTAAGTTTAGTACTTACATAGATATACACCTTTTTTCTCAGGTGTAGGCAGAGTCCCTTTTGCTTCACTTGCTATGAACCTGACGTACACTTTGCTTCATCCACATTCATTAATCTAATTAATTATACATGCTCGTCGGTTTCGGATACTCTTGACCTGACTTGTTTCTAAAACGTCCCCGATTTGTTCATGTATGTACGAAAGTACATAAAAAAAACAGTGAAGTGTCAAGCTACACGAACTGTCGATAATCGGCTTAAGTTTCTCTTGGATAAAGGCATAGAAAGTACAAAATGTACGACAGTTGCTCAATCCACCGATCTCCATAGTAAACAAGAATTACCTAAACACCGCCGTTACTACAAACATTAACCATACAGCTTCTCATTTGAATGCAGGTCGGTTCAAATTTACATAAAGCCAAGTAGAATTGCCTTTAGTTGGTCTAAATCTGTGTTTTTATTGCTATAAATGCCGCACTATTAGAATAAAGTGTCTCCATGTTTATTAGTTTAGGCTTTTTGTCGCGCGATAATTTGTCGCAGAAATGCAACGTAAGGGTTTATATGTCATCGCGCGCACTATGATGAAAAAATCACTATGGACAGCGCTATTTTAAAATCGTGTCGCGCGACAAAAAGTCGTAGTGCGCGCCGGCACTTAGTCTTGGCATTCGTTGTTTATGAAACACCAGTCCCACTTAGAATTATCACTTCAATTCTACAACTTTTTTTTACCTATTCGTACAAAATTATTAATCTATACTAATCAATAAGTATAATCTTAAAAGGAGTATAAAAACACTCTAAAATTGTGTCCCGAAAACAGGGATATAGATGGGTAAAAAGTTGTGGTGTCGGATTTAAAATGTCATGTCCGTGGATGTTGTAAGAAGCGACTAAGGAATTAGTTAAAGGTATATTTTAGGCGACAGGCTAGCAATCTGTCTCTATTATTCCTGCCAACTCAAAAAAAAAAGTAAAGTGGCCACAAAACGTGAATTAGTCTGCTGCTGGCTTCGTGTGCTCTGTCTAACCTGTTTGGGAATACATATACATACATATTGTCACACCTGTACTCCCAAGATGGAGTAGGCAGAGCACATGAATTCAAAAATCCAGTGCCACGTTTTGCAATTTCAGGGTAACTAGATAGTCAAACGTGATATTGCAGTGACAGGTTGCTAGCCCATCGCCCACACTACACTTCACTAACCATTTCCCAGTGTCGCCTCTTACGACACCCACGGGAAGAAAGTCAATTTAACAGCCGGGTCAATGTTTAGGAATACGGGCGTGTAAATAAGATAAAACATGCTTTTGTGCTATGAAATCACATTTTCCTATACAAACACGTGCAAAGTGACCTCATTGACAGCCGCAAACCTACCTAATTTGATAGTTCTCTGAACTGAACATAAATCACGGCGTCGACACCACAAAAGGTGCAACAAACTGTTCTAACCATCGATACATAAAGGCACTACGGTGCATTTTCATGTTGTGTGAACGAGTGATAGTGTTTTGGACCGGCTGGACGAGAAAAAACGAGGAGCGATTGAAATTTACATGACAAGATCTCAGTTGATAAAAAAAATCTCGGTGTTGCCAGTGGAAAATCGCCATAATAGTGTATTCAGTTTAACGTTATTTGTATTTTTTTAATTCTTGTTGTTTGTGTTACAATAAAGCCCGTCACAGACTACGCATATACGATAATATTTTTCTACATTGCCTTTGTAAATTGTTCTTTTTTGTGAAACCTGTCTGTTCCTTTTTATTTTATTTTGTACAATAAAGAGTTTTTTACTTTTACTTTACTTATATTTTATCTGCGTATAAATGCCATTTTTCTATATGTCGATGTCAACAGATACCTGGCGATAAATCTGCGCTGTGTGTGTTAACCCATTGAATTGTATAGGGAGCGATATTGACAGATATCTGTTCAGTGACAGATATCGTAACGTATCTGCTTAGTGTGTGACATGCTTAATAATATAGTTAATTAATTAAATAGTAATTTGTCTCAGCATCCACAGCTAAAAATGGTCAAGGAATATAGAACCAGCCTCGGTTTTTTTTATGTATCATTTCGTGTGCTCTGCTTACCCTTACCTGCTTGATATTTGTTAGTATGTATAACGTGATTAAATCCAAGTGATATACAAACAGTTAACAATCCAAGGCATATCTTGTGAACTTTATACGTCGATGGTTCGAGCACTCGTAACTTGGACTGTCAATTTGTTTGTCCGCTTGCTTCCCATTCTCGCCTTTGTCTCGGGACTCGATTCTGTTGTCTGTCTCATTAACAGCTTGGTTTTACGATTTAAGGAAAGCTACTTGTGTCAGTTGTACTGTTAAGGAGTATTTTGAAATCCAAGGGAATGTTTAGTACGTAGAAATGAATTACGCTGTATTCCCAAATGGGGGTAGGCTGAGCATACAATACGACACAATGACATAGTCAAAACCATGATTATTTACCGTTTCGGACCCACTTTTAACATTGGTGAAATACATCGTGTTTGTGTTCCATGTGGTTGGGTTTATTTAGAACAATACCTCTCAATTGCTTCTAAGTTGTAAGAGGAGGCTAAGGAAAAGGAGGAGGCTGTTATAAATAAGTGTCAGCCTAGAGGTGAACATTCGGAGCGAGCTTCTTATGTTGTTAGTATTGTGTGTCGGTGTAACAGGGTGACGGTGGACAATGTTAGTGAAATGCGGGTAGTTCGGGGAGCCGTTACTGATGCAAATCAAGTGCGGGTAGTTCGAAGTACCCGGACTGCCAAACAAACGTCGAGCTCCGCTTCAGTCAACTCGTGACCACGGTCGCTGTAACGCGGCCGAAACGTCGAGAGGTAATTAAAAAATACCGTGATTAAGTCCCGCGTAAAAATAAATATGAGGCTAAGGAAGTTAGTAAGGAGTTGAATGTTAGGAAACAGGCTAGCAATTTTTCATTGTTAAATCTCTTTTTATAACTTAAAACCTAAATAGATGCTAATGGTGGCTACGAAAATTGTAATAGTCTACGTAACGTTCCTAGTTCTCTGCTTATCTTATTAGGGAGTCCAATCGTGATGTATGTATGTAAGTTTACGTACCTACATCACCATGCTTTGTATTCCTAGGTAGATACAGCACATGAAACTTACTTATATCTCTAGTTTGCAATTTTACATTTAAATATACTTAAATGAAAGATATATTAGAATAGTGGCAGGTTGCTAAATATCGCCTTAAGTATACCTAAACCTATTTCCTTGGTCGTCTCATACGATATCCACGGAAAAAATTGAGTCATATGTTATGATTTAATTCCGACAACAGTATGGTTAGTTTCAACTGCTAACCAACTACTATATTCAAGAGCTAAGAAGTGAAAGAGACTCACCGGAACCCTTGCTTTCAGAGCCCTAAAACTGGCTTGACAACGCCCCACCGGCTTAGGCTCTAACCATATATCACGGCTGCGTAGACGCATTATCACTATGGCCGCAAGATCACGGATAAATGATCTAGATCAGACGACTCAATCCGGTATCTGATTACAGGCAGCCAAGACTAGGTAGCTAGGCTTAAGGGAAAAGATGCCAGCGGATGGGTGTGTTTAGAATGACACCGGTATTTTTTTTCTGTGGATGTTGTGAGAGGTGAATAAGGAATTAGGTAAAATGTATACGGTGGATTGGAGTTTCTGTTGTCATAAACCACATAATAACTTTTTTTTGGGACTGTTGGCAGATTTCTCCAAAGGTCATTGTTATGACGACACTTACTTATTTATTCGGTGACAATTTACATAATTTACCGACTCCCCAGACTCCTGTCGTGATATGACATCGGCAGACACTGGCTGTTGATATTTACAGGCATTAGATGCATGTAATTATTAAGACAGAATAGATAATCTATTATTACTCTTGTATAGAGCGCCATCTAGTGCCGACATTCTTAATTTCCCCATTTTATGACATGATAAATAAGTACCCAGGTTAGAATAGCACCTCCCCCTTTCTTCTAGTGGGTATCGTAAGAATCAACTCTGGGAAAGGGTTAGTGTATTGTGGGCGATGGGCTAGCAACCTGTCACTGCAATATCACATAAATCACGTTTAACCATCTGGTTACCCTGAAATTGCAAACTTGGCACTGGATTTTTGAATTCATGTGTTCTGTGTACCCCAGTTAAGAATACAGGCGTGAGATATTGTATGTATGTATGTATAAATATAATGATACGAATTCACTTACAGACACTATCCAAAAATTAATCTATTATTCTGTTTGCCTTAGCAATTATTGTCAGGCACTTTTTGGCGAATCGTATTCGTTAGATGAGTAAAATGACATGTGTAGAATGTTGTGAGTTGCTGTTTGTTTTTGTGTTGAAATTGTACACACTGTTGCTGAATTGAACATTATAGAAATCTGAAAGATTGTATTTTAATTTAGTGCACCGAGCTCTTGAGCACAGCATAGTCATACAACTCTACTTAGCTTATGTTCGACAAATTAACGATTTGATACTATTTGATTTGTATCTGTAGATATAAATGGACCTTCGCAGCATCGAATCGCTGACTCTTATAAACTAACCCACAAAACCAGGGTCATTACTACCGCCTACAGCCTGCGTCTGCGCAAGATAGTTAAGCGAAATGTCTTCTTTAAGGTAACCAGATATAGTCCTTTATTGGGCCCCAGGTTTTTGTTTTATTTGCTTTGCCGTCGTGTGGGCCGTAGATCCCTGTTTAGGTTGCACGCCGCTTGTCGCACAAAGTACAATAGTAGATTATTGGTAGTTAGTGCGGTGAGTCACGGAATCGTTAGGTTTTGTAACTGCTGTCTGTGGGTTAGAGGCAGACACCTGGACTTGGATCTTGTAGCTTAATTGCTTTAGTATTATTAGGATCGGTTAGCTACATTAATTACAATAGACATTACAATATTTGACAACGTTAAGACTAATAAGATCTAGTTTATTTGCTTTATTCTCATTAATTAGGGTAAGTATAACTTCAAGCCCAAAAGATAAGGCACTGAGTTTAGAATGTTTTTAAGCTAAAGTTTAAAACGTACATAATCACGCTCGTATTACCAAATCTAATCAAAAATTTTACAAAACCATTACTTTTTTACTATTTTCAGTTTAACATTATTTAAAGTTTAATAAGAGATGGAAGGGATATTATAGTGACTCGATTGCTAGCGTCTGCTAACTTATTTTCATTTTTGATCGCCTCTTTTTACAGACATTGGAGAAAGACACAGAATTTATTTACTCGATTACAATATCTTCATGTGAAAATAAAAAATGTTGAAATAGTAATACTTATCATTTATTTTGTGTGGCAGTCTGATACACTCTTCAGTCTCGCATTTGGCAGTATAAGCACTCCATGGTCTCATAACATACCAAGTCTATTGTTTTTCACTATCCATAGGAAATCTATTTATTTTTATCCTAGATTTTACTGATATTGCCAGCAACTAAGTTTTGTATCGGAATTGCTGAGAATGTTGGTAGAAGCAAATAAAATACAACAGACGGCCTATAAAGGCCTCACACTGCACTGTAGCGCCATTTGCTTAGATATTGGTTTCTGCAAGCATCTGCAGATCTTTTTGTTTGTGAGTGGAATGAAAAAAACGGATTATAGTTCGACCATTTTGTGCGTACATGTCCCTTTCAGCTTCTCCAAGGTGTTTAACAAATGTAGACATTTTGTGGTGCAAAGACAACGTCAACTAATGCTTGGGTTGTAAGGCTGGTTTTATAATCATGCCGCTAGACGCGCGTTTGGGCAGCGCGTTGTTCAACAAGGGGGCCGGGCGAATAGGACGCGTTCAACGAACAGCGCTGTTCAAGCGCGCGACTTTGAAACGCAACTACTAAGGCCAGCCACATAAATACGGAATTCCGTTTCGGAATCTCGATTCGGAATCTCGAATCGGACTGTCCGAACGCACTAAATCCATACGACATCTATGGACCAGCCGCATACATTCTGAAAAATTCCGTTCGGAATTCCGAACGGAAAGCTTCCGTCTGTATGTGGCTGGTCCATAGGTTTGTATGGATTGACTGCGTTCGATTTTCCGATTCGAGATTCCGAAACGGAATTTTTCCGAATGTATGTGGCCGACCTACCCCCATACATCTCTGAGCAGCTTCTATGGTGCTGCCGAAACGCGTGACATTAAAACCAACTTAAAAGTTACATGATACATTTCACAAGGTAAGTATTTTGTTTGTTTTTCTGTCTTGTCAGACTAGTACAGAGACCAGAGAGAGAGAGAGACTAGATCGGGGACGCTAAAAAGAGGCCGAATTCGGAGTAGGTACCCGAAACCAATCAGCGTGTATTACGAGAGTGATGAATGTGTGTGAAGCGAACGAAGTATGCCAGAATAGAGGTGAATGGCGCTCTGTTGTCATAACCTACCCCGCAGGGAATACGGCGTGATGTTTAAAATCTGGACGTCGTTTTCCCACAGCATCCTCATTTTTAATTCCCATATAAGTGAAAGTCATCACAGCATTCATCGATGATAAATGGCCCAAGTTGCGGCTAGTTCCGAAGATATGAATTTATGATTAATCGACGCCATTAACTGGAACTTGTAAATGCGGGTTTAATCTCGACGAGCGAATAAAGTTTCAACTTTTTTTGTTACGATAAAGACCTCACAGTAAATAGTGGACAGTACGGTTCAAGTAATTGATTGGTAACTTGTTTGCAGTGACTTTTATAAATAAACAGTGACTTTTCTCACTGACAGCTGTATCTATGACGTTATAATAATGTACAATTATACATGTAAAAGAAACGGTAGTATTATATATATACATAACCTGTGGTCAGAAATAAGACTACCTAAATAAAATTGCAGTTTTATCAATATTACACAAAAGTCTTTTAAGTATTTATTGGTGACGTCGCGTGTGAGAAAATGATTCCATTCTAACCTAAATTACCGCTTAATGTGAATTAATTAGAGACGTTTAGATTAAACGTGTGACTCTATGCTGAACAAAAAATAATTATTTATTACAACCGTCCGCAGGACTTAATCACGATTTATAATTACCCCTCGACATTTCGGCCGCGTTACAGTGACCGTGGCCACGAGTAGACTGGTACTGGAAAGTTTAAAACAGTATAAACAGACGATGTAAAAAAAACACTCAAAATTGCCACACCATAGTCTTAAATTTCTCTGTTTCCGATTTGTGTGCTCTGCCTGCCCCACTTGGGAACACAGGCGTGATTGTAAGTGACAGAGAGACGCTTCTCAAAAAGGCTCTAATCGAAGCATTTGAACTGCTTGCAATACTGCCCCTCTTCTTACTATATTTAACTTTTTTACATGTCATTCGGCTTGTACCTCGTGTATTCGCGTTTAACAAGCATTTTATACGCAATTTATATGCAATCAACTAATCGGCAGGACACGCTACGTACTTCGCTTGTTTCATGTATGCATATAATTGTTTTACTAATGGGTTTCTTGTTTTTATCAGGAGATGGACGAATAAATTAATGTTTTTATTGTTTATTTTAGTGCGATGTACCTACTGTAAGACGTTTTTGTTCATCTACTGTTTCGACATACTTTTAGCGAAAGCTTAGCAACCTGTCAATATTATACTAACACTTCCATCTGTTTTCAAACCTGAAATTATGCTGGCTGCGTAGCATGAAATAGCCATAATCATGGTTTTGTCTATATCACGTTTCGTGTGCTCTGCTTACCCCGTTAGGCAACATAGACGGGATTACATTGTATTGTATTCGATAAATAACACGGTACGATTAATAAAACTAGAACGGAAACCTAACACCTCTAAAATACAAACAATCCAACTCCAGTTATTACGGTCGTACAACATAGTTTGTAAAATAATTGTGTGACCGCATTCCTCGATACTATAGCGTTTAATCAATTCGCGAGTTGAAACCGAGCCGATGGTTACAATCTTAAATTATCTGCGGAATGTCTTTGGACCAAGTTAAGCTCTGTTTGCGGTTGAAACTCGGAAACGTTTCTACTATCTAGGTACGGAATTACGGACATATCCAAGAGAATCGTCGATATGCTATTCGGGCTGCGTTGTCACCACCGTCCCGTGTGGTGTCAGATTGAGAAGAAGAAAAAAAAAAGACATTTATTGACAATAATTTGACACTGATAAAACATTGGACTTGTGTAAAAATCCATTAGCCTTAATAAATAAATAATAATTTAAAGATATAGGTACATACACAATAACAACTTTCTTTGTGTGTCTACTCTAATTTGACATGTTTTATCAATCGCTTGAAGGCCAGCAGGAAGAGATCCCGTAAGGGATATGTTCGCCTTTGTACTTGTGTTTTGTTCTGTGCTTGTTATTTTGTCATGATTATTTTGTACAATAAAGAGTTACATACATACAATAATTAATAATAGGAACACTACTAACTGTGCCCAATAGCAATATTTAGAATAACACTCTCCGTTTCTTCTGCGGATGTCTTAAGAGGCGACTAAAGAAATAGGTTAAGTTATGTTTTAGGCGATAGGCTAGCAACCTTGAAATATGTTATACCTGCCTAAAAACCTAAAAAACATGCTAGAAGTGGCTTTACGGTGAAATTGTCACGATAGAAAGAGAGGGCGGATACCATTGTAAAGTTTGACAATTACAGTTCTGAGTTTGTGGTAGTATGGGTTCAATTATGTAGTTAGTTTATAGGGTAAACTTGCCTAATTCGTACCCTCTAAGACAATGCTAACTAGGTGGAAATATACATTTAGTCAAATAGACTAATTAATCAAATTTATAGATTCAACTTTATTTTTTAGAGCTTCTTAATTATTATTTACTTAGTTGGAAAGTGATTATTGTTCGCTAAACGTACAACTTTATTTAAAAGTTGACAGATTTAGTGATTATTAGTCGCTACCAATTTACCTGCTTACTAAAAACAAAAATGTACAAAATAAAAGTTTTCACACCAATTTTCTGTTTTCCCTATTTTGCAAAAATATAGACTTTTGCGAACAATCGATTATAATATTTAAAAAAGTTCCACTTGAAAACTTTGGTCAAGTACAGCGCGTAGGTTAGGTACTCAAAGAATTTACAAATTTTGATCAGAAAAGAAACACAGAAACTATTTTTTTTATCACACAACCATTGTAGTAACCTAAATAACAATAAAGTTAAAAAACAAGTTTCATCTGTATGAAAGCTAACTAACTATGTATAATGGTACCACAGATACGGACATACATACACAATACATAATTATTATCATACTTAAAGCAACCCTATTAACCTCTCGTATGCTACGGAGCAGATCTGCTCCATTTTGAAGGATATTTTTTTATTTTATTTTAATCACCATAATTTGTAGATATTGAAACAGAAGAGACTGGAATGCAGTATATTTTTCATTTCCCGCATACGAGGGGTTAAGCGTCAAAAGTAAAAAAAAAAACTACATTTTGAGCACCGCGATCATTCACACCTTGCACCAGCTCAATTGAATTATTGAAGTGATAATTTTATATCAGAAATGACAGAGTGACTTGTACACGGCTACCGGTATTGATAGTTTGTAGGCCTGTTGCGATAACCACAGCACTTAGCGAGGTAGTGACGCTTATTTTAAGCGTTAAGGTACATTTACCTTGCTTGGTAATGCTGGAATTCTGTTTGAACAAAATGTAATAAAGTCTAATCGTGACCACGGTCGGTGTAACGAATATAAAATGAAAACAACGTGACTATGTCACTCTATAAGGGACAAATAAAACGTACAAACCCTGTACCTATTTCCTTAGTCGCCTCTAATGACATCTGCGGAAGAAATGTAACGTTTTGTGTAGCATCGCGAACAGGGATTGTTAAGCCACTTACCTATGTTTGTTACTTGGTGCAATACAAATCCAATAGCTAACATGTAGTCTGTCACATCGGTCATTGATTACACGTGTAAATTGCGAACAGTGGCAAGTGGCTCAACAATCCCGGTTTGTGACTGTACCTATTCCATTATGAGAAAACAGGAGTGATTTTTACGCAACACAAACACAGATACATCACAGCTATTCCCAAATGGGGCAGGCCGAGCACATGAAACCCTACATACACAAATGCATGACCATTTCACGTTCCATAGCCACACCATATTTGTGAGGTGTTAAGTTCAGAGGTACTATAGCGACAGGTTGCTAGCCTTAACACCTAAAATATACCTTAACCTGGTACGACATCCACGGAACAAATGGAGAGGTGTCATTCTTAACCCTATATTTTACGCCAGTGTGTATTTTCGAGACTTAAACCTCAAGCAACTTAAAACATTAGGTACAAACCTCATACATACTACATGAATCCCTTCTAACGCACATACGTCTATGTAATAAATAATCCAGTGGCAATTAATCAAAGAAACGTATATTTTCTGCATCACCCATGACCTAAAAAGGCAGGTGGGCGACATATCATGTAATTAAGTCAGAAGCATTTAGGCCCTGCGCAGACGACAGACTATCCGTGACGGACTTTTTAGTCTGTGAAAATAGAAGCTATGGAATTATATAATATTATGCAGTGACGCACACGACGTGCAAAAAGTCCGCACAATTCATACAATCCATGCAGACTTTTTGTGCGCCGCAGACTAAATCGCACAAAGTCTGTCGTCTGCGCTGCCTTTTAGGCCCTGCGCAGACGACAGACTATCCGCGACGGACTTTTTATTCTGTGAAAATAGAACCTATGGAATTATATGCAGTGATGCACACGACGTGCAAAAAGTCCGCACAATTATTCATACAATCCATGCAGACTATTTGTGCGCCGCAGACTCGTTTACACAAATTCTGCCGTCTGCGCTGCCCTTTAGGCCCTGCCCAGACGACAGACTATCCGCGACGGACATTTTGGTCTGTGAAAATAAAAGCTATGGAATTATATGCAGCGATGCACACGACGTGCAAAAAGTCCGCACAATGCATACAATCCATGCAGACTTTTTGTGCGTCGCAGACTCGATCACACAAAAATTCTGTCGTCTGTGCTGCCCCTTACAAAGCGCCACCTACCGAGATCTCATATCTCAGGATAGTTATTATTATTAAGATAGCTTCCCAGATGGGTGAACTAGTTGATCAGTGAATTAGGTTTTTAATTTTTATCTATGGATATGGAAAATCTGTGTGACCCACTCAAACGAATACGAAATTTGTATTCCTTATAAGGTAGAATGATACACACACGGAACGTCAGTCAAATAGTTAAAACTATAACCACCAAATTTTAACATAATGTTAGGTTTAGACATAGATGACAGAAGTAGAGGAGACTGGGGTCAATAGAAACGCGGGTCATTTGAAACAAGTCAAATAACTCCGAGACGAATAGCGTCAGCGGTTAGGGTCCAAGGGAGGAAAGAACCGGCAAACCTATACGAACCTGTCAAAATTTGTGTATCGCGACTTCAAGCTCGTCCGACATTTTTAAGTGACCATATTACTTTTTTTGGGGCAAAAGTAAGTTTTTTTCGTATTTTTATTTTGTCTCTTGATAAAAAACCATTGGTAGCATATTCTTTTGAACTAAACTATTATAATTAATTGTTATTATAGGTAAAATTATGGTGGTTTGTGTCTACCTACAGTATTCCATTATTTTTTAAATAATTTAATATCTACAAGCATGTGGATGGGGCAATTGAAACAAAAAAAGTTGGGGTCAATTGAAACATGTCTAAGTGACGATTGCACGTGTTTTGAGTATGCGGTGTGTCTTACAGCTGTTTTAAATAAAACTCAAATAATCCATATACCATCAAAACCAGTCTTTTCCCAACTGCTCCACCAAAAGTAATGCCAAGTGGTAAGAAAAAAATAAAGTCTATCATAGATGGACATGCTTGGAAATAAAAATTACATAATTATTATGGATAATTACAAGATTTACTATTGTGATATCATTCCGAACTAGGATATTTTATTTATATTTATTTCTAAAAATGATCATAATAATAAATAAATATTTTTCGTACTTATTTCAACTACCGCCTCCTTTTGTTTAATTTGACCCAGGCTTGGCGACGATTGAAACAATTTTCGAGATTTTTTAAAAACGCTGTAACTTTTTATTAGTACTTTATGTAGCCCACTAAAAAACTACTCCAACATAATTATATAGTCAGATAACTTTACTATAATAAAAACCATTACAGAAACTGATTCTGTCGCAAATGAGGGTAGAATACCCGATTATGTGAAAAACGTTCCAATTGACCTCAGTCTCCCCCACAATTAAATAGTACAGATACAGGTAATACTCGCGACTAAAAAGTGACTATTTCTGAGACATTATTTTTGAGAAATTTTAGTATCGTTTAGTAGAATTATTCTACTCCTTAGTTGTATTTTATATCGAGCTATCAAGCCTCGGACATGCCACCTACCGCGATCTGATATGTAGGCTACCACGATTACAAGATTATGAGATTAATATGAAACAGGATGCTGTTATCTGCTTATCGTGTGATATAAAATGACTCTGGATTTATGTTTCAAGTTGGACAAGCAGAAATAGGTTCACAGGCCTCCTCTCAACATGAGAGGAATTGGGCTGAAGTTCTACGCGGGCGCAGTGGAAATAGGGAACTACACACACAGCATTGAATTAATTCATCGCCGTGTGCAGGTTACCTGACTAAAGAGTTATACATACATACATCAAGCCTGTTTTTAATATCCAAATGGGGTAGGCAGAACACACGAAACGCTATATAGACAAAACTATGACTACCTATCTCATGTTTCGTGGCCACTTCTAGAATTTTTGAGTTGGCAAGTATAATTTAGTGACAGGCCGAAATCTAAGTTTAAACACCTAATTCGAAACTATACGCCCTCTCATGTAGAGGATCGTGCTCTCGAATCCCGCACTATTGAATTTTTCGAAATTTGTTGACGAAAAATTTGACTGAATAAAAAAAAACCTTTGTTTTGTAACACTTTCAACAAGAAAGCGTTAACGTTAACAGTTAATCAACCGTTCTCTTTAACCAGTTAAACGTCAAGCCAAATGACTTGATGACAATCATAATTAACACGATAAGCCCCCAAAAGACGCGTGACAATACAAAACGCTTTATCGTTTTAATCACGCTCGCGTCAATAGAACCCTGTACCACTACCAGGGTTTCCATAGAAAATACGCGCTTCGAATACTTTTCGATTTAACATGTCGATAACATTTGTCTTCTTTGTGGCTTCATTTTGAGTGGTCGATACTTAACTATCACCTCGCGGAATACATGGGATATGCACAATGCACATACATACATAACGCGTGTATTTCCAATTGGGGTAGGCAGGGCACTAAAAACGTTTATTTGTCATAACCATGACTATCTGACACTTCATAGCTATTTTTGCTTAAACTTTTTCAAGTACAAGTTCGATAAAAGAGATATAATAGTGACAGATTGTTAGCCGCCAAAATATAATAATCACAACTTGATTTTCTTTGGTGGCACCTTACGACATCGTGAAAGAAACGGAGTGTGGTCATTCTAACGTCCCAGCTCCCATTGTTCTTAATAGAGGCCAAAACCTCAAAAAAAAAGATCACAATTTGACGCTGGGCGGCAGAAGGAAAACCTACCCGACACCACACATCAAACCAAAATTGCCAATTATTTTATGCTGAATCAAATCAGACTTTATGCATTAAAATATTTTCGCAATGGAAAGAGGTAGAAGTATTCTCAGAGTGGTACATAGACAAACAACAAGTCATAACCATAATGCCAATAAGTCTATTCGCTCAGAACGTCACATACGATCTATTCCAACTCGAGTGTGACTGTAAACGACCGTCCAACGATCAAAACACGTCGCCTACACAACATTCCCTACGATTGAAGTGTCTCGTTAATTTGGTTAATTATTAACGACATAATCACCGCAATTAAAGTAAACCTCCTTGTTATCTTGTAACAGCTTTTAAGCAATTTGTAACGGACGCAAACGTTGGCATATTAATTGAAAATTGACGCCATTTGGAACGGGATACGCGTTTTACAACAGGTAGCTGTGAAATCGTTAGTCGGTTTTACTGGCTTACTGATTGGCAAATGTTTTATATTGCCAACTAAAGTATATTCATTTACTTCGTAGACTAAGTCGACAGTCACATGTTAAACTTCAAATTAATGAGACCAGCCTACGTTAAACTTTTAATTAAGAAGCACATTCCACTTGGGCCTGTTGTTTTACCTTTCTGACTAACCTTTTCATTTTATTAAAATAATAAAGAAATTGCAACATACGAAGATAAATAATAGCGCAGCAAAACTAAATTACTACTCTAGTAAGAAAAATATAGGGTGTATTGCCTTGTCATGGAAGCGATCCTAAAGAGTTCCTGTTTTTGCACAATAATTTTGACAATAATTTGAATTTGATTTGGACCGCAATGAAAGGTTTTCAAATTCTTTCTTTGACATTTTTCAAAGGAAACAATCCACGTTTTCCTTTCCGTACCCAAAGGGTAAAAACGGTACTCTATTACTGAGACTCCGCTGTCCGTCTGTCCGTCCGTCTGTCACCAGGTTGTAACTCACGAACCGTGTCACATAGACTATTGAAATTTTCTCAGATCAAGTATGTATGTCTATTAAATACTGCTATAACGACAACGTAATTTTTGGCAGTTTTCGGTACGAAACCCTTTGACCGCGAGTCTAATTCGTACTTGGCGGTTTTTTTTCTTTTCCATCGAGCTTATGAACGTCTTCCTCCAAGAGAAAGACACCATCGGCATCGATATGACGAGGCTATTGAATATTCAGGTCGTTTAACCGTACAGGTAAGAGGCGGTCCCGTGTTTTCAATTAACCAACTACGCCTAGAACATGTCGAGACTTGTACCAGATACCTAAGGAAACTAGTGCAGGGGAGAAGGATTTACTTCGATGATCGATAGTGTCAAATTTCGTTATAAATTAACCGCGAATTGTCAGTTATTTTTTTATTTATTTTTACAATAAGTTTGCTTGCAAATTGTTCGGAATTCCTAGACTTTGTGAGTCTGCGACAGATAGATGCGTGAATCACATACATACATACATATTCTCACGCCTGTATTCCAATGAGGGGTAGGCAGAGCACATGGATTCTAAAATCCAGTGCCACGTCTAGCAAATTCAGGGTAACCAGATGGTTAAACGTGATATTGCGGTGACAGGTTGCTAGCCCATCGCCCACAATACACTAACCCTTTCCCAGAGTCGACTCTTACGACACCCACGGGAAGAAAGGGGGAGGTGCTATTCTAACCCGGCACCACACGGGTTACAGTTATTACCTGTTACAGTTATTTAAATAGACCCTAAACAACAAAAAGAACACGTTTTTTCTATGGGAGCCCCCTTAATTATTATTATTATTTTGATTTTAGTATTTGTTAATATAGCGGCAACAGAAATACATCATCTGTGAATATTTCAACTCTCTAGCTTTCACGGTTCGTGAGATACAGCCTGGTAACAGACAGACAGACAGACGGACGGACAGACAGCGAAGTCTCAGTAATAGGGTCCCGTTTTTACCCTTTGGGTACGGAACCTTAACAAATCTACATGAAAAAATAAAAGGAAGCACTGCACAGCAATAAGTACTTTTTAAGTCTGATAATATGACTTAAAAGCGGGCAAACTCCGCTTCTGGACCTTTTTTCTTAGTCGCATTTTACGACATTCGCGGAAAAAATGAAGAAGTGTTATCCAACACCACACTTAAAACAAACTAAAATCGACACTGAATTCTTTCTTCATACAAACTTCCGATCTAAAATAAAACTCCTGCCAATCTACCAAAATTAGCCCACATCAACCGGGCGTAAATACCCGTTTCACCAACATTTCCATACATTATTAATACAGTGTTCCATACAAATTGGAGGCCGCGGGCTGTTTTCTGGCTTGACGCTGCCGGTTTTAAAATTACGTTTACCTACGGCTCCCTGTGAACTAACAGATGGGTCTAGTGCGCCGGTTAGTTGGTACGTAGGTTTTGATGGATATGGTAGTTTACCCTGGTTTTGTTTATGTACCAAAAGGGCAAAAAGAGAACCCTATTACGTACTAAGACTTCGCTGTCTGCCCGCCTGTCCGCCACCAGGCTTTACCTTAGGGCTTAGGGGTTGCTAACCAGTCGCCTAAACTACTTAAACCTATTTAATTAGTCGCCTCTTACGACCACGGAAGAAATGGAGAGGTGTTATTCTAGACTCGACACCACACAGGATGTTAAGGCTTGCTTTATGCGACGGGCCAGCAACTTAACATTATTATAGCAACACAGTCAAAATCTTGACTATTTCACGCTTCATCGCTACATTTTAGCATATGGTAAGTTCCAAGTTACATAAAATTGGTGTAATAGTGACAGGTTGCTAACCTGTCGCTTAAAGCATATCTGAACCTATTTTAGTCACCTCTTATGATATCCACGGAAGACATAGTTTGACTAAGTAGCATATTATGTGTTCTATTAACACCATCTGGGAATTCAGACGCGATGTGTAGGAACATGTTTATATAAATGCAAAATTTATGCCATATCAACGTATTATAGCTTCCGAAATACCATTGGTCGTTTATTAGTCTTTTCCCTAGTGAGGTGTTTTCCTAAGGGGAGAAAGGAGCACCATAAAAAATTCAGACCCGCCTGGTAGCCTTTGGTTAACGGTGGTTTTTTCTACCAACTGCCGGTTCGCATAAGTTGTGAATGTTTAAGCGAGCTCTCTATTCAGTTTTCAAAGTCTATGTTTTGATTTCGAAACGGAACCAAGTTGATTTAAAGTTTTGTGGGGTAACTAGCTTTAGAACGTAGTTTCGTCCGCGTTTAAATGCTGAATGAAAAGGCAACTTTACGTCCCTCTTTTATCCCCTTAAAGAAAGATTTTGGAAAAAATATTTTACATGTTTTTCAATGCAATTTTGTGCAATTCAATCTTGTGTGTGAAGTTCCCAATCCGCACTGGGCCCGCGTGGGAACTATAGCCCAAGCCCTCTCATACTAAGAGGAGGGCTGTACCCTGCAGTGGGACGTATACTATAAGCTGGATGATGATGATGTTTTTCAAGACTAACAATGAAGAAATTTAGTACTGAATTTCATTCATTTTACTTGAAAAACGGCAGTTTCATACTTACTTCACACCACCGTTTTACGTCATGGTTTTTGTCTATGTAGCGTTGTCGTGTGCTCTGCCTACCCCATTTGGGAATTCAGGCTTGATGATGTATCTATGAGTAACTCTCTGGGTAGTCTTATGTTTAAGGATTCAAATGGTACTTACTATTAAACATTGTGTAACCGAACCACATCCTTCAAATGCATCACTTACCTTTAAAACCCGCTCCTCCAATAAATAACGACTATAAATCCAATCGGATTAAATCGATTTGTAAGAACCAGTTAGTATTTGCCGGGTGTATTGACGCGTCGGGATTTATGATCGACGATATATTACTTGCTCGGAATTAGATGGCGATCCTTTAGAAAGTTTGCTTTAGTTGTGATAGTTCTTATTGCCACGGGCAGTGTGCCTTTAATTGTCCAGGTGGTGCATTGATATCAAGAATACCTGATCTTTTAGACAATCAAAACTACATAAATACAGGTAGTGGCAGGGGATAACACCGGGTTCAATAATTCTCGACTACTTTTTTTGTAAACAACTACTTTTACAATCGTGGAATGCTTAAAAATACGGAAGATACAATTGTCTATCCAAAGAATAAATAAATGAACGCAATGGTCACTAAACGATAAGAAGAACTACTACGCGCCACCAGTCTGTTTCTCCTAGCTAGCTAGCAGCCGCTGATTCTCTATCTAGCCCAAAACATGTCGAGCTAAACGTAATTTAGGAGAATTATTCGTAAATGATGAATGAGTCTCACGGTAGTTTCTAGTCCAAAGTTTCAATGATCACTTCTACCGTACATACTCGAAGTTCATCTTCAGATCACAAAAGACCAATACAACCAAACAATAATTATAGAATACTAGCTTTCCACCCGCGGCTTCGCTCGCGTGGAATTCGGTTATATTGCGGTTTAAAGCGAACATTCCCTCGGGAATATCAATTTTTTCCGAGATAAAAAGGACCCTATTATTTAATCCGGACTCCTATCTTTACGTGTGCAAAATTTCAAAGCAATCCGTTCAGTAGTTACGGCGTGAAAGCGCAACAAACAAACAAACAAACAAACTCACAAACAAATTAGTAAGGAAGTAAGGATATAGAACTTTCACAAATCTCAACAAATCACTAAATCAATTCTTTGCTATGCGTGTCTACTGTCTATCATCATTACGATCATCTTTAATGTCATCGTTACGCTAACCTTTCACTTTGCCACCATCATTTACTACCAAGTTCATAGCATCCTAACGACCAGAATTTAGGTCACCAACAGGATGTCCTTTTAATTTTTTACGTCCAATATCCATCAGAGTTTCGCGACGTCATTGTCTTACGCGATAGCCGACCGCGCTCAATCTTCCTTAGGGTTTAATTCCTTAGTAGCTCCGCGTCATCGTTGTTATGGACTTCAAAACAGATACAAGGGGTGTGCTTTTATACTTGCAGTTTCGAGTATTTTGGCGTTGGTATTTTTGGTCGATTTGCAGCAACGTAACAGCATGGGCAAATTAAATACTAGACGGCTTAACGCGTTAAGCGTAAGGTCGAGGTGGCGAGTAGACTATACCTTTCTCTGTCTAATTAGAGACGATAGAAAAATGCATTCTCCGAAAATGTGAGATTCACTAGCTGCGTTTATAATTACTTATCTATGTAAGTACGCTAGTTTTGTCCCTGGATGGCAGTATAACCATGTAAAAAAATTGCTCAAAATAAAGGGTTTTCCACCTGTACTTTTTCAAATCGTGTGTGGAGTCGGGTATAGAATGAAATTTCACCATTTCTTCCGTGGATATCGTAAGGGGTGACTAAGGGTTTACTAAGGTAGATTTTAAGCTAGCAACCTGTCACTGTAATATCTGTCAATTCAAAACCTAAAAATTATACTACGAAAGACCACGAATCGTTAAATAGTCTTAGCTTTGTCTGTGTAGGTCTTTGTGTGCTCTGCCTACTCCATTTGGGAATTATAGGCGTGACATACCTATGTATTCGACTCTTTAGTCGGTTACCTAATAAACTTTCCGTAGGAGTGCAAAAAGTCACCTCGGCAAAAAGTACAAACCCCATACTTCCTTGAAAAAAATACCCAGTATTTATCAGGTACTGACTTCTTTCAGCCTTATGTTTGTCTCTCTCACTCTTACCTCCAGACCCTTAAGTGTAACAAGGACAGAAGGCCGCACGTGCTCCGTTCCCAGATTAAAATTGATTGCTCGGACGTTCGCCTTTATCTGCGGGACATGGCGCGATTGATTCTTCATCAATCTTTATTCGGCGGTATTAACAACTTTTCTTTCTTATTTGGCGTTTCGTTAATGCACGTCACGTTCTTTTCGGGGTTGAGATTATTTTTAGCGTTTCGTTTTTTTTTTTGTTTTTAAAAAGCTTTCGCGTCTGTTGTCGATGGAGAGACATGTTTCGTAAATTAAAATTTAAAGTTATGGGGCAAGTTTTGCATGATTTAACATTTTCTGTACAGATTAATTAGTTACGCCTGATTTGTATCTTAATTACTTTGTGAAATAATATTTAGTTGTACATTTTGCACGGAAAATTTTAAGCACTTTTATTATTTACACCCGAAACCCGCTGAGAGCATTACATTTTTATGGCCCAAATAAATTAAGGAGCGGATATATGACACTGTCATCGTTGCTTTACGAGTTTTGATTTATCTAAATAAAATCGCGAAATTTTAAGGTTTTTATGTTTTTTTGAGGTTTACGATGAGCTGCTCTCGAAGTAATATTGAGCAGTTTCATGTAACCTTTCAAGCTCATTTGTTGCTATAACAGATGCCTTACTGATTTGGTAGATTATGTTTGACATTTTCCACGCACGAGCAATATATTCGAAACATACTTAGTTCGGATAATTCGACGGCTTCTTCCTTTTTTCTACTCCGATTCTGCACAATGTTCAAGGACAGCTGCGGAGGACATTGTGCAAAATATACACCTGCGTATATGTAGTTACGAAATCCAGACCGATATCCAAAAAATCTATTTAACATCTGTGCATGTACGGAGTATGTTTGTGGACTTTTAGACGTTTATTAAAAAATAAACTTTTTTACAGTCGTCATTGTGATCCTACAGAAATAACCAAACAGGGTGTCCCAATAACACTAAGTCGCCGTTAGTCCGTCGTCTCATTAACGCGCTCGTTACCGGACGATAAACTCTGAACGGCTTTAATTTGACGATTTATTTGTAGCGAGTACGGGAAAGAATAGATGTGCAGATGAGACAAAGAAACTAAACCATTAAAACTTTCTTGTAATTTGTGAGAACTGCGTCATATTTGGTTTAAATTACGATTTTGTGAAAGCTGCTGATGACTGCTACAAAGTTCTACAAAAATGTCATACACGAATTTAAAGCGACTTGGCTGGTTTTTGTACTTGAAAAATAAGTCATGCCTTTTTTATTTTATACATACATACATACATATTCTCACGCCTGTATTCCCACGAGGGGTAGGCAGAGCACATGAATTCAAAAATCCAGTGCCACGTTTAGCAATTTCAGGGTAACCAGATGGTAAAAACGTGATATTGGAGTGACAGGTTGCTAGCCCATTATTATTATTTTATATTAAAATATAAATAAAACAAACTATTCCTACTATACTGCGCTGTCAAAAAAAATAAGAATATACTTGTGAATGTAGCAAATTTTCGTTTTGTTTAGTTATTGTGCGCCTGGCGTCATTCAAAAGCATACACTTTCAGTTTATGAATGTCGTATCTTGTCTTGCTCCATTACAAAAACAAATTAGTTGTTTCGAAAATCCTTAAATTGTCTAAAACACTTAACAAAACTACTTACTCATTATTACTCCTGCATTCCCAAAAAGGTAGGCAGAGCACACCAAACGCTACTTAGACAAATCCATGACTTTTTTACGTTTAGTGGCCACTTCATATTTGTTGGTTCCAAGTTATCAGGTATAATAGTGACAAGTTGCTAGCTCGTCCCCGAAAATGTACGTTAACCTTCTTCCTTAGTCGTATCTCACGACATTTACATAAAAATAGAGTGGTGTTATTCGAAAATCGACACCACTGCAAGAATTAAAATACTTATGTGTGCATGCGGTACAAATAACTATCATTAAACATTGGCATTTAAATTAAATAGCGGAGGCTTGAATAAAAACAAAACGAAATATCTCGCATCCACAAACATTCGGAGCGCAGGGCCCACTTTTAATCTCTGACAAACTAAATCGGCTGCCGGCTGATTGACGTTTTTAATTAACAAACCGTTTTGGGCCGATTTTGTTTTAAAAGTAAGTTAAAGTTCTTTTGGATGGGCTGTTCATTGTCCAGCGCAGTGGATTAAAAATACCACATTCTTGATTTCAGTACTAGAGAATTTGGATTTCATTGTTTTACTTACAGATTTTTACGCATGTCTCAACGTACACTAACGCTTAAAATTTGATTTAATAAATTGATGGACTGAATAATATTATGAGTTTTGCACTAAATCCAATGCCAAATAAACTTACTGTTTTTTTCTATTTTTCGAAGTGGCTCGTATAAATGAGAATACCTTATTAAAAATATTTAGTCCTGTGTAAGAGTTTCAATTAAATATTTTAAGTAGTTGTTGGCAACTTAAACGAAATTGTGTAAGTAGTTATTTAAGTTAAATGTAAGTTGACCTTCTTCTTTTCCGCGCCTTCTTTGTGACAAGACAATATAGCCCCCTTTTTATTAATAATCCTCATAGTTTTATATTAAAATTATTTATTCCCTTCCACTATATCTAATTCTCTATGCAAATTTTCGCGTCAAAAAGTAACAACCATCAGTACATTAATTAAAAATAACCACAGGCTTTCATGATTATCATGTTATTAAAGTAGATTTCTGTTTTTAAAATCAAGAAAGTAAGTTAACAACAATTGTTTACACCGCATGTCAAAATGCACGATAAAACACATCTGCACTGTATTCTTCTTCACCCCTATACTCTTTGCCCACGCAAACTAACATCCATCTTGCTGGACAGCTATCTATCCAGCAAATCGGACAGTGCATGTCCCGCTTACATCGGGTGATCGATTGTCCCAGTTTAAACCGAATTGGTGATGACGCAGACTCGGTGTTAAAGACCTTAAATGGCGCAGAAACGAGCGTGTGATGAAACGGGTATTGTAAGAAAAGCCATCACTTTTCTTTTAATTGCGACAGTTTGTGTTTAACTCTTTTTAATGAAGTGGAACGATTTAAAGTGACATTTTCTGAGGTTTACTAAAAATGCCTGAGCATAAACATAATTATATTATGTATAAATAAGTAAACTTAAGTAAGTTACATTATTATGATTCGTAAATAAGTGTCTTTGGGTGGTGTATTGAGAATAACACCTCTTCAATGATTCCGCGGATGTCTTAAGGAGAAATTCAGGCTAGAAACCTGTAACTGTCATAGGTACCTCTTTCTCTTTCCTCTATGCTCAAATCTAAAATTGTACCAAACGTGGCTATGAAAGGTAAAGTAGTCGTGATTATAATATTTGGAAAGCGTGATGTTTATATTTATGCTTCAAAAACCTACGAAATTATATTAAAAGAAACTTAGTAATTTTTAAATTCGTACTCATCAAAATGCTAAGTCGTGGCTATTATCGATTCAATATCTTCATCGTTGTTAAGATAAAACAATTTAATTTGCATACTTATTTCAAATTCAAAACTTTTGTTAACAAAAAACTTCACACTTTAAAAGACTTTTATCGGACACCCTATAAATACAAACTGACTTTCTAGAAAACATGGTCCAAGGAAATGTTGAACATACCGACGGTGCTAAGACAAATCGCTGCCTTGTCGAGATATATGTAACAATACAGTTTCTGTGTCGTATGGTAATAGAAAGACCTACGGACAAATGTAAGGTCGCTTATTTAAATAGGTCAGCCGAATTATATCTCCCGCTTGGTTGGGGGACAAGTTACAGTGGACTGACATTCCAACAATTATTTTGAAATTTTGTGGTTTTATGTTTAGAACGACACCTCTCGTGGATGTCGTAAGAAGCGGTTAAATAAATAGGTTAAGGTACATTTAGGGTGACATGCTAGCAACTTATTTTACCTCTTAACGCAAAAAATGTCCTACGAAGTGTACTAATATTTTGCGTTCAACCTACCTTGTTTTGAAATACAGACGTTATGTTAGGTGTGTTTTTTGTTTATAGCTGACTAGTTGTTACCGAGGACTCCGCCTGTGTAGAACTCTCACGCTATCATTCAGAACATTAACAATAAGTACGTCAGTATTGTTCAAAACTTCACATTACGTAAGACTGAAGTCAACCGCTACTAATTTTCATTGAAAATAAATACTCGTCTACTGGAGTTGTCTCCTCTACTTTTTAGTAAAGCTACCTTCGCTTTGGCGTTATTTTAATTCCCTCATACATATTTAGGGCCCCGCGTGAGTCACGGACGTATGACGTTTTGAATTATGTCATACATGTCTCCCTTTTCTACTTAAAATGTACAAGGTCCTTATGAATTTGGTTTTCACTTTAAAAAAAGTACTCGATGGATAATTCGGCTCTTTTTCATTTTAGTTGAACATTTTTTTTTCGTGTGGTGTCGGGCTTAAAATAATACTTCTCAATTTCTTCCGTGTGTGTCGTAAGAGGCTATGCTTAGAGGAGTATGCTTTAAGCGGCAGGCTAGCTACCTGTCACTATTGAGAATGGCACACGGAAAATAAAATGTAAAATTGAAATTAGCGACTCTTATCCGCTTTTTCATCTATTTAATCGCAGAAAAAGAGTGATTTATTTCTAGACAAAATTATATCCTTATTTGGGATAATAATACAACCTTATTTCTTTGAAATAATAGACGAAAACTTGAAAGTATAAAAGTAATCGTAATGTAATCCCAGCCGACCAAATTCGTGTAACTTCGCCGCCTATTACATTAAAATCTCATTAAAACAACCGCCATAAATCATCATAAACTACTGTCTTTGATAAAATAATAGGATTTGCCACATTTCTAAGCCCAAGAGGTATCTCACAAAGCATATTTGTCATGGACAATAAGTTTTGTTACAACGCCCCTAGCGTAAAAGACTTTGCCGCCTTTTTACATTTCTGTGCGTTATAAAAAAGAAACACCCTGTAGCGTTAGAAATACGGTAGATATTGAAATAAGCAATTCGAGTGAGTTAAAGCGTTATAATTCCGGGGAGAAATGTAGCGGCTTTGCTTGAAACACTTTGTGCTTTTGTAGATAAGATACAAAATTGAATACTTTTATTTATTTTTAAATAGAAGTGGCGTAAAAAATGTATCAAAAGGAAGCGTATTTTTGAAAAAAGTGTTGCTAATTTTGAGTTAGAGTTTATGCTTATTAGGGACAATTTATGACAATA
The DNA here is from genome assembly GCA_005406045.1 of Adoxophyes honmai. Taxonomy (NCBI): domain Eukaryota; kingdom Metazoa; phylum Arthropoda; class Insecta; order Lepidoptera; family Tortricidae; genus Adoxophyes; species Adoxophyes honmai. The sequence goes on along the minus strand of BHDV01017521.1, from coordinate 229,659 downwards.
GTTTTTTGACGTTTGTGTGGGTGGCGTGATTTAACAAAATTGTCTGTGGTCGCCTTTAAAGCCACCGCCTCTGACCGTTTTTTTTTAATAGAGGTCGAATATAATTTGTAACAATGTCAGTAGTAGTAATGGTAGCCTTTGAGTAATGCTTAGAGTCGGTTTAAACAAAAAATAATAAAATTTAGGCTCGGAAAAAGCCACTATTACTCGGTTTTTTCATTAGAAAAAAAAACTTACTCGCGATAGTTTTATTCTCGTTTGGTTGATTTTAATCGCTTAATTAATATTATATAATAATTTATATCGATAACGATAACGATAGTTTGTTTTATTTTATTTTTGTTTATTCATCCGTCTCTTTTTTTACCGTCTTCTTTAACAGCTGAGCTGACATTAGTATGGAGACAATTCAGTTGTCATTAAAATTCGCCGATCTCCGTATTCAGCTCTCAACCTAAAAAAAAAAATGTCGCTTATTGCATTTCGCATCCAAGCGTCGCTTAATGTAAACTTCTCATAAAACAAGTTATTGTCTGCAACGTTTTAATATCGGTCCACTATCAGCTCCTAGCAAAACCTCCGCCATTTTGTCCCGCAAATATTATTAACTCAAAATGGTGGCCGGACCCAAACGGATCAAATTATACCTTGTTTATAAGGGACGGGTTGACAATGTAAATAGCAGCTTTGTACCACAACACCCCCGAATCACGTCTTAATGTGTGTTTAATGTATTAATGAGTAAGTCTTGGGACAGTAATTGTTCGAGGGAAATTCTCCATGTTTGTTCCCGGTCTTATTTGCTGTTGTTTTGTAGGAGAGCGCCCGAGTGGGAATTTTGTATGGGAATTTGGCTCCGAGAGGAGCCGCTGGGTTTTCGTGAAGGGTCGGATTGTAAGGAATTAGAGAGGTTTTTGAATTGAGTGATTCGCGTTTGTTTGTTTATGGAAATTATTTAAAGCTTGTCTCTATTAGGATTGATAAAGTACTCTTATTGTTAGGTTGGTTTTGGTGCTACGTAAATAACAAAAAAAAAACTAATCACGATTTAATGGAAATTACTAGAACGTTCTAGGTATAATGCAATATGTCATAGTGACTGACTATATTTCCGTCACGTTTTAGCTCTGTGTGGTCATTTTCAAAGATTAATCTAAACAGATCGGACATTTCTTTCAGTGTTAATAGTTTTAGGGCCGTCTGAGATAGTGCCACAGATATTACAAAAAAAAAACAGGACGCATCGATCCTGTGTAGCTGGAAGGTAATAATATTATTTACTGTAAATTTTGACAGTCTATTATACCGTTTATTTATATTAATTGTTGAAATTGCTTTCCTTAACTACAACAAATAAGTAGTGATTAACCGTAGCGACTATGTCAAAAATAGATTGACTATACATATTATAATATATAATTTATTAAATTTCTCAGTCTTTCTTAATTGCCTTAAGTTTGGATGTCATTTTATACTGATTTTTGTAAAGAGAAAACTCATTCTATTTCACCATTACTACGTTATTCCTGATAATTTTACGCTAGTACTTTTTATTACAAAATGTTTTAAAAAAAATGTCCATATTATAATAATATCTTGTATCAAACCAGGACTAGCTTAGTAATTATACTAAGCTAATTAAAGCTATTAAAAAAAGTTAGGTATTATTTGAAAATCATAATTGCTTACCTTCTGTCTACACGCACTTAATCTTTGATCCGACGTCGGTGTATTTGAAGTCCCATGCGCGCGTGCGCACGGAAACTGTTACACGCATCATGCGTTTATGAATTTGAATGTCGAACTCGAATACTTTTTTTTTGGAAAACACGATGTTGCCAGTTTTAAAACTTTTACATTATACATTCACAAGTAAATAGATCCGAATAACATTTAGAGGCAAAATTGTGGCGACTAAGAATATTATGCAGAGATAAGCAGAGCACTCGATACGTTACTAAGTCTAAACCATAGCCATTTTACGTTTCGTAGCCTCTTTTGGCGTATGACGATTGTTAAAAATATTACTGGTAATTTAACATTAAAAAAAATTAAGAATCTTTTCTATAGAAAATCATTAGTAATAGAACCAATTTACTTTTGCGTCAGCAATTATTTTCGGTACTTACCCAGGTTCCCATAAACGAAAGAAAGTCGTGTAAAGGCAATCGTTTAGAATAATTATAGGACTAATAGACGATGACAATAGCAAACATTGTCGCCCCATGCGGGTCATCGTTCACTTTGATGTTACCAGTTAGTAGAGAAAAAAAATAGTAAAGAAGTCGCACCTATTATGGTAGTTGTTGTAGTTTTAGTGTTGTTTTTTGAGTTATTTTTGTAACTGATGCTTAATAAGAGGCATTATATGAATAGTTTATGAAATGAGCCTTTTTGCAGGTTGCGATTCATGTTACACTCACATTAAATTTCGTTCAAGTCTGTTTATTAATGCTTAAAACGTGAAAAGATAACAGAAAGACAAACAAAATGAGAACCACGATTTTTATTATTTACCTTCTCGACGTTTCGGCTGCGTTACAGCGACCGTGGTCACGAGTTCACGGTCGCTGTAACGCGGCCGAAACGTCGAGAAGGTAAATAATAAAAATCGTGATTAAGTCCCGCGTTCATACATATAAATATGAGTGAGAATCGCGAAAGTTTAAAATATTACAAAATGAGAACCAATTTTTTTTAATCTGATGCAATAACCGCCACCATTTTTTTCTTAATATATGTATCTGGCAACATATTATGCAGATTTAAGGAACATTATAACAAGATCGTTCATTTTATTAAGCCCTGCCATTAACACAATAAAAAGCAATTAATGTCACTGTCATATTTTTATCAAATACATGACAGGAGAGACGCGAGATTGATTAATAGTGTGGGGGAGGACTTGTACTTGTTTGTTGTAAATGTCTTCATTGATAAAGGAGTTTATTGATTAATTGTTGTTTTTTTAATTAAATTTGGGTTCATTTTTACATAAATAATACATTTTTATTCATAGTGAGTTTTTTTAATAATGTGAAAAAGGGCACACCCTGTAGATACTTAGTAGTTACTAAAATTTATTTGTGCAGTGCAGTGACTTAAGTTAAGACGTAGTAATATAGTGACAGGTTGCTAACCTGTCGCCACAACATACCTACTTTAATTTTGTTTAATTTGTCGCCTCTTACAAAATTCACAAAACACGGAGAGGTGTAATTTAAAATCTGACACGTCAGGGAAAAATTACTCAAATTAATTTCAAATCTAAAAACGAACAAACATACAGTCATGTTTATGTTACCGAATGGGCTATTCAGAGCACATGAAAAATGAACATGACACAGACAAAACAAGGCAGGTTGCTAGTTGCTAGCCTGTCGTCTAAAGCATAGCTGAACCATTTCCCAAAACAAGAACGACACGACAATTCTGTTACTCGGCTCTAAAAAAAGTAACACACCTTGCCTACAAACTATTCAGTGTAAGAATAACAACGACGGACTCAGTTTTTGTCAAAGTTTACATTCGATAACTCGATTTCGCGGTCAGTAACTCCAAGTTGGAACCGGAGCGCGTTAAGTTTTTGTTCGTTTCTAACGAGTGCTTACAATGTTTTTATGCTCAAATTTTTAGAGATCTACAGGGAAAGAGTGAAGTGACAATCACATTTGGTAGCTTGATGCGCCGACCTAAGTTAAATACGTCCCTGTGCTCGACGGCGTCGAAAGATAGTTTAGTCTTAGTCTAGTATTAAGACGACGTTCGTTGGCTGAAGTAGTTTTGAAAAACGGGCGGCTACCGCGTTAAGGCTGGGTTTCACTTTGATTAGTGCGAGTGCGAGTGATTAGTGCAGGTGTTTAGTTGCCTAGGTGTAAACAGCGACTGATTAGTGCGAGTGATTAGTTGGCCTTGTATTCGCACTAAACACCTGCACTCGCACTAATCACTCGCACTCGCACTAATCAAAGTGAAAACCAACCTTAGGCAGACGACTCAGTGATTTTGCCGGTTGAAATTATAGGCATGACGATTAAATTAAAAGTTGTAGTGGTAATTGTTTCGTGGCCTTTTGTAGCACTATTTATATTTAACAATATAATAATATGCGAAGTAAATATAATAGTGACAGGTCAGTAGCTAGTCGTCTGAAGCATACTAGGCGTTTCCTTATTGCCTTTTACGACATTATCGAAATGGAGAAAGAAGAAGAAAGAATGAAGGAAAAAGAAATCTAACTTACTCTACAACATTTTACTTCTTATCATTTTATACGGAACACTTTTTCAAAAGCAATCGCGCTTGACCGCACAACCTTTATTATTATTATGATGATTTTTCCTGTTACGGCACAAAGGGCTTTTAGAAAGTAGCAATTTATTTCACCTTCCCCCGAATAATAGTAAGTAATAAACAGAACGCGGCAAAAACCTAATACCGTAAGAGTTTTTCGTTTAGAAAACACTTGTCAACCGTGAAAATTTCCACGAATTACTAAAAGAACTTAAACCTCTGGATTTGTAATCTCACAGAGCTCAATAGGAACTTTCATTAGTCCTTTGAAGCAACTCAATCGACCAATCAGCGTGTGGCACGCCAAACCACAAAATAAATAAGTACAGAAGTCAAACTCTCTACAGAGTGTGCTCGAGCAACACACAGACACCGCTCACAGACACGATTTTTCGAAACAGTTGAGACAAGTCCGAGCGCGGTCGTCCGCTTAAAGGTCTCAGCACACATATCAACTCGGAAAGGGATCGCCTCCGTATCGCCTTTCGCCTCGCCATCAACCAGGCGTCAACCCAACGTTTGCACGTAACGTAAGCGTATCAGCAGCTCCTATACGTCAACTCGGAACTTCGGAGCCTGTTCCGAGGCGAGGCGGTTACGTTACGATTCCGATTAGTGTGCGTTGCAGTAGGGAGTTTCATACAAACAATACTGATCGGCTCGAGGCGATACGGAGGCGATCCCTTTCCGAGTTGATATGTGTGCTGTGACCTTAAGACGCGCGCCTGTGATCGAATCGGTAACCTTTTCAAGAGTAACTACTGGACCTATAAAATTGTAACAACTAGGTATCTTAAACAAAATGCCTTGAAAGTTTTTTCCACTACTTACATACATACATACAATCACGTCTGTGTTCCCAAATGGAGTAGGCAGAGCACACGAAACGCGACTTATGCAAACCCAAACCATGATTATGACTATATCACGTTTCGCAGCCACTTCTAGCATAGTTTTAGGTTAGCAAAGATGGAAGAGGTACAATACTCACAGGTTGCTAGCTTGTCGTCTAAAACATACCTAAACCTATTTCCTTAGTCGCTTAGGACATCCACGGAAGAAATGGAAAGGTTTTATTCTATCCTGACACCACACTTTACTGCAAAAAATTGTAAATGTACATTTAAAATGTAGTTAATTACATAACAATTACATTATAATAAAATAATCAGACTTATTATTATCAGTGATAAATCACACATCTAGTCACAAGCTTCACTATCACGATAGTTTTACGCGTTTAACATCTCTAGGATGACCACTAGGCGTACTTACGAAAAATTAAGTAACATACACCTGATCGAATTCTGCCCTTATCTGTTCTGTGTGCTAGCCCCCGCGAAGTGCGACTTCGAGTTCCCAACTATCCGTGACATTTCTTTATAAATTACTCGACAAGTGAGAAGGAGAGAGCTGTATTAGCTACTTTAACCCTACTTTTAGCAACTGAAATGGCTTCCTTCGGGACTTGGCGACTCTTTTGAGAGCGCCGAAGCATTAAATAACTGCGATAAAGAGCGCCATTCACGATTCAAAAGAATCCTTGGGCAAACGTATAAAATGAGAGGATGAGGCCATTCATTATGTAACGATCTAAATTAGTTCCTTTGTGATGAGAGGAACTATTATATTTTGTGGTAGTGTGTCAGTGGCGGAAGATTGGCTGGAGTAATTCGTATTCTTGCTTTATTTACCTTTTCTTCTCCGTGTAAGGGTTTTTCTGTGTTGGGATAAACGTAATGTACAGTTTTTTTACGTCATGGTAATCAGCTTTTCTACGAGGCGCGTTGTGGCTGTTAGTTTTCGGAGAATAACTGAATATGGTGAAAAAAATACCTATTGCCTTTCCAAAACTCTTTATATAATTTTTATTTTAATTACTTGGAACAGACGTCGCTTTTTCATGTCCATATTATTTAATAAGTATGTGTTTTTACGACGTAGACGAATTTATAAGCTCATAGCTTATGTTATTTTTGTGTAATTATTATATTCTGTTAATGCTCATAAATATAAAATGCTACCTAGATGTAAGTTATTAATTGCAAATTGTAAATGTCCGACACAGTGTAAATATTGTTATGGAATAAACTATTGAACTATTGAACTATAAAGTATACAAAGTACTGTAGTTATTTCTAGGCTGCATAAATCGGAAAACCACACTGATATTCTGCGTAATTCTCACCAGCTGTCTTTAAAAGTTGTGCAGAATCACGAACATAACAGAAAGAAACCATAATGACTGACGTGTCAAAAAATCCATATTTACTTCCTTTCAAATTTCTTTAACCTGGACGAAATTGGCTGGATGGAACTGGTGTGGCCATTAGCAGTTACAGTACAGTTGTAATGCAGTCCGTGGACAGTTCTCTGCCTTTGCTCATGAATGCCAGCCTTTAGGTACATATTTAAGCACAGACCCTATTCAGATCTAGTCCAGTATTTATTTTGTCTGTCTGAGGTGTCTGGTTTACGAATGATTCTGAGTTGCTAACTTTTTTGTGTGGAGTGAGTTTTGATGGATATTAGAAGGGAAAATTTGTGGGAAATGGCATGTGTAATATAAACGTGTATGCAGCTACCATACTTCCTGTCCTTCTACTAAATACTAGCTGTGCCCGCGACTCCGTCCGCGTGGAATAATAGTGACTAATTTCCCCCGTTTTTTTCCACATTTTCCAATGTTTAGTCGCTTCTATGAATTGCAGCGTGATTTTATAATTATAGCCTAAAGCCTTCCTCGATAAATGGTCTATACAACACAAAAAGATTTTTTTCAATTCGAACCAGTAGTTCCTGAGATTAGCGCGTTCAAACAAACAAACAAACTCTTCATAATATTAGTATAGATTTTCAACATGAAAATTTGTACCGCATGCAAAACTTTTCTGTTTCTTCTTAGGTTCACAAAAGAGGCGAAGAAGCAAAATGGCTAGGCATATTTTAGGCGACAGGCTAACAACTTGTCAGGCCAGGTCAAGAGTACCCGAAACCGATGAGAGTGTATGAAGAGACTAATGAATGTGGATGAAGCAAAGGTATGTCAGGATCGTAGCAAGTGGAACAAAGTGGTCTCTGCCTACCCCTGTGGGAAAGAGACGTGGCAGTATGTAGGTATTATCTAAATTAGAACTTTAAAAGTAGGTATGTTCAAACTATTACTAAGCGTGAAAAGGTTTTATCTGTGCAGCGGTTCATGTAATCTACCTACTGTTTGGGAATACAGGCGTGAAAGAAAACTTACTTTGTCGTTGATAATAATAGCTAAGTAATTAAACACCTCTACTATTTCCGTCTTAACAAATATTGCGAAAATTAAAGCCTTTTAACGACTTTAGCTAAGAAAGTCTATAATGTACAAATACTTAGCACATCGGTACAATCATGACTGCTGTTAACGATGTCCAATAACAGTTAATTTTAAGCTTAATTACTCTACAAGTTATAACTTGTAACGGTTACTTGTTGGAATTATTGAAACTTGTTTTAATTGACTACTTAGGGATACATGCGTCGACACACACATACACACACACACACACACACACACACACATGCAACTTCTAGCATAATGTTAGAGATGAGGGTTAGAATTAGAACTCGATATAAAAACATGAGTAAGATCTCTTTTCTTTCATTATGATGTTGATTGCTGGTTTGGTCATAGAGAGGATGGATGAAAGAAGATTTACTAAACAGATTTGTACGGAAAGTGTGAATGGTTCCGTGACCAAATCGCGGACGTTTTAGAAACAGGTCAGGTCAAGAGTACCCGAAATCGACGAGCATGTATGAAGAGACTAATGAATGTGGATGAAGCAAAAGAAGTATGCCAGGACGTAGCAAGTAAAACAAAGTGGTATCTGCCTACCTGAGGGAAAGAGGCGTGACTTTATGTATGTATGTATGTTGATAGACACCTGCAACACGAGAAGAGTTGCAAGTACGTTGTCAACCTTTAGAACTACGGTCGTATCTTGTTTTTAACTCTTTTGACAAACCGCGCATGCGTACTTAAGGCACAGTCTCTCAACTCGCATCAAGATCAGTCGTCTTCCTTTTGCCATTGTAAATGGACGTTCGTGATATAGCTGAAGTTAATACCCTTACGTAACTTTGTGTGTGAAGTTTTTGAATCCAAGGAAGATATAGTTCTAGTGCGTTGTGAAGGATATCGGCACTTTTTATTGGTAAATGTAAGTTGTTTTTGTTTTGATTTGTTGTAGCCTGTGTGGTGAGGTTTTGAATAACTAACACCTCTCCTTTTTTCCCGTGGATGTCATAAAAGGTGACTAAGGTAAAAGTACTAAAGTATATTTAAGCGGCAAAGTTGTTTTTGTTTCGAATTTTGTTGTAGCCTGTGTGGTGAGGTTTTGAAACTTTTGAATAACAAACACCTCTCCATTTCTTCCGTGAATGTCAAAGGCGATTAAGGTAGGTACCTATTTAGGACTAAGTTATATTTGAGGCGTCAAGCCAACAACCTGTTACAACAGTACCGCTTAATTTGCAACCTAAAAAATATCCCAGAAGTAGGTAGGTACGAAGCGTGAAATAGTCATAGATTTGTCTATATAGCATATCGCATGCTCTGCCTACTCTATTTGGATTACAGGCGTGATGTGTATGTAAATGTTTTGGATTCGTGAAAGGTCATTGGCTTATGTTGGCGGCGAGTCAATTTTGCGGCCTTGACTGATAGTGTTTTGTTCTGTCATAGTAAACAAACACTTGTTTGTTTTGAATATTACGTTCATTGACACACGTTACGTTGATTGGTCTAAAATAAGACCACTCCATTTCTTGCGTGGATGTCGTAAGAGGCGACTAAGGAAATAGGGTATGCTTTAGGGCCTAAAGTTTAGGCGACAAGCTAGCAACCTGTTAGCAACTACCTTTTTCGTCTGATTTCGCACCTAAAATTAGGTTCGCTAGAAGTGGCTACGTGACGTGAAATAGTCATAAACATGGTTTTGACTTTTTCACGTTTTGTGTGCTCTGCCTACCCCATTTGGGAACATGGGCGTGATTGTATGTACGTATATGTTACGAGGTGACATCGTACCATAAAATTAGAAATATGCTTAGTAACCGGTTTCTAGACTCTCCAGCCAAATAAAGCATACTTTTATTGATCTTTCTAAATCACCTCTGACGACATCCACGTAAGAAATGGAGAGGTATAATCTAAACTAAATGAAACACTGATTTCTACTTGCTGAGTAGGCAGAGCACATGAAAAAATACATGTCAAATCCATCACTAAGGTTTGGAGAACACCACAATAAAATGTGGTATAATTATTTGTGGTATTGTCATTGAAGTATCTGATATTAAAACATTCATACATACATACATATTCTCACGCCTGTATTCCCAAGAGGGGTAGGCAGAGCACATGAATTCAAAAATCCAGTGCCACGTTTAGCAATTTCAGCAGGGTAACCAGATGGTTAAACGTGATATTGCAGTGGCAGGTTGCTAGCCCATCGCCCACAATACACTAAGCCCTTTCCCAGAGTCGACACTTACGACACCCACGGGAAGAAAGGGGGAGGTGCTATTCTAACCCGGCACCACACGGGGAGATTAAAACATAGACTAGACATTATACAGTGTACCCACGAGTACTAATTACTTTGGAACAATGGCTATTGATGACGGCATGGGTGCTAACGCGTGACCGACCTAAATGTGTTGCGTGAAGATATACGATGCGATATAAAGTAGGTCATTGCTAATTTGTTTTGTTAACTAAAACTATGGCAAAGGCCAGTATATAAACCACTAGCTTTTGCCCGCGGCTCCGCTCGCGTTAAATTTGGGGTATTACAGAAGAGATAGCACACATACCATTTTTATAGCTTTCTACATTAAAAACTTCCACTCCTCACTTTAGGGAAATGGGGGGTTTTGAAGAGACAAAGTGTAGCCTATGTCACTCTCCATGCCCTAAACTATCTCTACCTAAAAAATCACGTCAATCCATCGCTCCGTTTAGCCGTGAAAGATGGACAAACAAACAAACAAACAAACACACTTTCACATTTATAAATTTGTACGGATTTTTAGGGTTTCTTACCCAAAGGATGAAAATTGGACCCTATTACTGAGACTTCGTTGTCCGTCCGTCTGTCACCCGGCTGTATCTCAAGAACGGTGATAGCTAGACTATTGTAATTTTCAGATTCACCGATGTATTTCTGTTGTCGCTGTAACAACAAATTACCAAAAATAAAATAAAATAATTACTTGCTAGAAGAGAAAATGTATATTTAAAATAAATTAAGTACTACTTATTTAATGAGATTCCATACAAAAAACGTGCCTTTGTGGCAGTTTTTGGTACCTACACACACTAAAATGAAAAATTATTTACTTCAAGGACAAATCAATTTATTAAAAAAACAGAGCTTGTTATTACATCAAGCACACTACCGCAAGATCAACTGACTTATATTAACACCTCGTATAATTATAGGTCGTATAAAACACATAACTTCAAAACATATAATTTCCCCGCCCGACGCAAAAAGATTCATTGCTCTTTAGAGTTTGTTGAAAAGTTTTACGAAAACAAACAAAAAATATAGGCTTCGGTTCCTGTTGGGGATCGTTAAGGAAGTCGTTTAATCGAGGCTTCGGAAAATCTTTTTTAGAGTTCCGTGGGATGATGGGGCGAATTGACGTCAATACTACCATGAGTTTACTTGTGTGTCTACTCTGATTTCACATGTTTTGTCAATCACTCGAAGTTCTGCAGAAATCCATTAACATTAAGGGATATGTACGCCTTGGTAGTTGTGCATAGATTGTACCTACTTTTTATTTCTTCGTGTTTCTTTTGTACAATAAAGACATACATACATAGGTACATAGATTGCAGCAAACGCACTAGCTAGCGATGCAGTAAAAGTTTTTCGATCTTTTCCGATTGATTTTTCTGACACAAGATTCTACAGGATCTATGCATGTAATTATTTTCTTATTCCCTTAGATGCATCTTTGTTAAAACCCGTCTAAATGCCAAAGGTACATAAAAAATAGGATACACGAAATCTTTCCCTACCTTCCTTACTTGTTCGACAAGCGTTTGGTCTATTTTCTTCTAAAACTTCTTCGTAGGACTTCACAGTTCCGGGGATGCGAAAGAAGCCAAAGCATAAGTTTATTATTAGCTACCGAGCTGGGTATTATAGAATAAACGTCAAAGCTTTAACTTTATATTGGAAAGATCCTGTTAAGTTTTATCTTAACAATACATAACAAAAAATATCACAATATCACAGTTATAGTTGTTTGATAAATATCACAGTTAACCATCTGGTTACCCTGAAATTGCTAAACGTGACACTGGATTTTTTCAATTCATGTGCTCTGTCTACCCCTCTTGGGAATACAGACGTGAGAATATGTATGTGTATGTATGTAGGTACAGTCACGAACCGGGATTGTTGAACCACTTGGCACTGTTCGCATTTTAGACGTCTAATCAATGACCGATGTGACCGACTAGATGTCACACATTGGATTAGTATAACACGACCAAGTTACATGACAAAAAAGCCTTACAAAAATCCTACGAACTAATGATGGTGAAACTCACACTATCTGTCTTTATGTTATCTTTTCACTTAACCGCTGAACTAATTTCAAAGATAACGAAGGTAATTTGCGATTTGTCAAGGAACTGAGAGGATTTTGCTTTTATCACTTTCGTGGCCACTGGAGGTTTTAAGTTGACAGATGTTACAGTGACAACCTGCTAGCCTGTCACCTAAAATATCTTAACATATTTCCTGAGTCCCCTCTTGTTGCCACAATGGAAGAAATGGAGAGGTGCTAATCTAAACCCGACACTACATTACCTACATACATACATATTCTCACGCCTGTATTCCCATGAGGGGTAGGCAGAGCACATGAATTCAAAAATTACCTACCTTGAATATTACCCCGTGTGGTGCCGGGTTAGAATAGCACCTCCCCCTTTCGTCCCTTGGGTGTCGTAAGAGTCGACTCTGGGCAAGGGTTAGTGTATTGTGGGCGATGGGCTAGCAACCTGTCACTGCTATATCACGTTTAACTATCTGGTTACCCTGAAAGTGCTAAACGTGGCACTGAATTTTTGAATTCATGTGCTCTGCCTACCCCTCTTGGGAATAGAGGCGTGAGAATATGTATGTATGTTGAATATATATTTACCTAAAGCAGTACCAGCGTCGAGTTTAAATTAAGATATCTCCATTTCTTCCTTGGATATCGTAAGAGGGGTCTAAATAAAAAAGCTTATAGTATACTTTAGACGACAGTCTAGAAATCTGTCACTATTTATACCTGTTTTAACCAATTTAAAATCTACGAATCGTGTATGGTCATGTCATGGTTTTGTCTGTGTAACGTTCCGCATGCTCTACCTACCCCATTTGGAAATACAGGCGTAACGAACGTGTCTCTTTGTCTACTTAGTTCATAGATATAGCCATTAGAGTCAGCCTGCCCGTGTTTTTTGCACCATCGTTTGTACTATCGTATTGGCAAAAAATCATCTTTGGAACAAAGAGTTTAGCTAACGACCGTTTAGTAAGCGATATTAATAGTCACGGTTTAGTTTTTATTAAGCACATTTAAGTTGATTTATGTCGGTATTACTGTATAATTATGTGCCCTTAAATTTTATTATAGATTCTGTAGCCAGTCATAATTTGCGGCGATTGAGACTCGTTCACATCAATATTCTCTCTGCTAATAAATTATAATAGCGAAAATATTTTGTGATGTGTAATATACTTCAATAGAGATCTCTTTAGGCATATGTTATGCCTGGGGACCTAAGTCCTTAGAGAGAGAGTTAGAAGTTGAATTTTACTCGAAAGCATTTTATCGAGACGCTCGGAATCACGATCGCGTTCCTCTGTCAAATCCATGCCAATTCCGAGTGCTTTGGACAATAAAGCCCTGCTGAATTTTTATACACTCAAAAGTTTCCCCTTTTTCGTATAAACGCTAAAAATAGTGCCTATTCTACTCGCCATTTTTGCGTGGAATATTTAACAGTGCGGTACACAAAAAGAAACAATCATTGACATGCATGGCGAGGCACATCGAACTCGGATCGATAATGCCTCTAACTAAACAAAATGCTCTAACTAGATGTTACACCATAACACAGTTACCCTACTTCTCGAGGCTTAGTTAATTGTAGTAATGAAGAGCGAATGATGTGGTGTAATGAGGAGAAACGCATTGAAAAAATCTAAATTGGAACATGGTTTTTCACTTTAAATTGCCAGCATTTAGTTGTGTGTGAGATGGATGAGGTTCGGTGCAGTAAACGACAAAAATAAGTGATAATTTTGTATCATGTTGTTCTGCACCTTACAGTTGTATGGCGTTTTAGTGACAGATTACAAAGAAATTCGCTTATTTAGGACTGTCCAACTTCCATTTATTTTATATTGTTATAGTGATTTATTATTATGTGAGAAACAAGTCAAACATCGACCTTTATTTTAGGTGCCTGTATTAAAGCTACAAACATATAAGGCAGAACACACCATTTTAGCGACTTTTAATGTAATTTTAGGTTTTACGTTTGATAAAAGAGCTATGTGATAATACGGAAAGATTCCTAGCTTGCCTCCTAAAATACATCTTAACTTATTCCTTAATGGCATCTAACAACGTTCATACAATAAATGAAAGGTTATTCTAAACAGCGAGATATTATATGTATTCTTATTGACCCGTGTGGTGCCGGGTTAGAATAGCACCTCCCCCTTTCTTCCCGTGGGTGTCGTAAGAGTCCACTCTGGGAAAGGGTTGGTGTATTGTGGGCGATGGGCTAGCAACCTGTCACCACAATATTACGTTTGACCATCTGGTTACCCTCAAGTTGCTAAACGTGGCACTGAATTTTTGAATTCATGTGCTCTGCCTACCCCTCTTGGGAATACAGGCGTGGGAATATGTATGTATGTATGTCTTATTTACAAAAGCATTTACGGAATGACCGTCATTTCCACATTTCAACTGCTTACTTTTAATGCAACATACCTGCAACCCAATGAATGCCCACCCGTGAGCCAAGTGCAATTAAAGCATTGATTTGAATACCATTTGCAAACAGAATGTAAATAAAATTCTTATTACTATGCCCGTATCAGAAGCTGCGACAATCGGGGGCACTGACCTCTAGACGTGTGTTTAATAACTATGCAGAACACAAACGAAACAACTATATATTAGCCATTGGAACTAAGAACGTAACCAGTATAAAACGACCCACAAACCCCGAAGCTATAACTCTTGTTGTGGATCAAGTTGTACGTAATCCAGGGGGCGGGGAAGATGAAGTTACACTGGATAGTTAGAATACCCATAGAGGAATGGTCGATTTAACATTTCCGAACGACGGTTCTAAGAAAGCTAATAGATTTGAAATGCGTCGGACTGCCAGTAATGTGAATTCTTGTGTTTTAGAAGGAATAGCTTTTTATATCCGAGAAGTACTTTTAAAAATTATTCCTTCACTGAATTCGAGTTTTTGATCGTATATTCGACGTGCTTCAAAGCCAGTTTCAAATAATTTATCGAATCAGACATTACTTTGCGTAGGTCCGTGTTAATGAACTATAGTAATAACTTAGCAGTTCCTTCCCTTTCATGCCGAAAAAATACACACACACTCACGCGCACACACACACACACACACATACACACTACACAAACCCAACTAACCCTGCCACCACAATATGCTTTGCCAAATTTGCTTTAGACGAGGTGCGTCTTAACCTAGATGTTTTATTAGACCAGTTGCGTTTTACATTAGATCTCTCAGTTGTCTAAAAAGAGGCAAATATGTAGTCTACTAGGCTAGATATTATTTAGACCAACAGTGACATAGACAGTTACCTATTTAGACCAGATGCAGTTTAGACGTGATGTGTTTTACACTAGTTACCAGAGATGCAGTTTAGACAAGTCTCATCATAGTATTATTTTATTATGCTCTTCTGTTTACTGAGTTAGTAATTGTCTAATAACGAAATCATCTAGACAGTGTTGTAATAAATTATCATTTATAACTCTTTAACTTGTCACTTCCTTGTCCCTACAACAACATGATAACTTACGTTAATATGGTTCTTAAGATAAATCAAAAAGCAATAATCGTATCGTCTATGATTTACATCACTATTGATAACGTTATTGCTATAGCCATTATGAGGACAAGTGTAAAATTAGCAACAGAACGACACAATGCACGTAAATAAAAGACAATTAATTATGTTTGAAAGACAATTAGTTTAGTACAAACGTTGGATAGGTCAGTTTACAAACATTCAGCAGTATCAATAATAACAAACATAACATAATATAATAATATTATACTAAAATTAACACCTCTCCATTTCTTCAAAAATAAAGCAAGCAAAATAGTGAACTGCAAAGGCGCACATATCCTTTAAACTTAAAGGATCTCTTACAGATAACCCTTGAGACCGACAAAAAGAAAGACTACAAGAAACATAGTGAAATGTCGTTAAATAATTCACAAAAAGCTACTAAAAAAGGAAACAAACAATAACACCATTAAGTAAATACTAGATATACAAATACAACGATAAGTACGAGTATAGAAATACCTACGAAGAAAAATAAGACAACTATTTATCATAACACTGGTGTGTGCCACATCCTCTTCAGGCGTTCCCTGAACGAGTACACCGAGGATGACTGTCAGGCAAAAGTCAGCAACTGATAAAAAAAGTTCGTACTAAAAAATAACTTTAATAAAGGACAAATACGAACAATCAACACTCACTCATTGTCTTAATACAAGTACAAGGGCCCTATTGACTGCAATTTCTCCAGATAAGAGTAACGGCATGTATGACACTTGCGTACGATATAGGAGTCGAAAGTCAAGCGATAACGCTCCCGTATCGTCCGGTGTAAGGCGTTGAGATCGTTGTGTAACTATTAACAAGCTTATGACTACATTTACTATATCGAATGAAAAGGATACTTTCTCAGACATCGTTCTGATGCAGTTAGTTCTAGAAATACAGAGGCTGTTGGTAAACCTTGAGTCGCGACTGTTGGGCTTGAGTTAGTGACCAGAGTTGAGCGCCGTAGGTCAGATGAATGAACAAATTAACTTCTACTATATCTCAACTAACATCCATTAACTAAGTGTGTTTAACTTCAAAATAGTCTATAGATATTTTCGGAAACAAATGTTTTTTAAGAATCCGTCACATTTTAAATATTTCATTTTCGACAGCTTTGTGCTGGACCATCCCTGGGTGTGAGATGCGTTGGGTAAGAGAGGTAACAAATCATAGGGCTATGTTATTATCTGCCAGTACCTCACCCCCGCCAACGCTTGTCATACCCAGGCAGGGTATGACGCATAATGTTGTCGGACTAAATTCCCTCTTAATAGTACCCGACAATATTTCACTACGGCGATTCAAAGCCGGAGGAAACAGTGTTGGCAGCCTCCTTAGGTCAATCGAGGTGAGAGCTGCGGGTAACCTATGGAGTTATTCTTTATGGCGTTTATTGTTTAACAGTGGATATCTTCCGTCTGATGAAGTTGATGATTTAACTATAGTAGATAAGACATCAGATATAGGTATCATTGAAGCATTTCATAAGAGCCTTCTGGTTAAATTTCTTTCCTTCATAGATACAATCCCTATGGTTTCAAATGGGGTGGCCAGAGTACATAAAACGTGACACAGACAAAACCATGACTATGATTACTTCACTCTTCGCAATTACTTCTAGGGTAATTGTAAGTTTGAACACAGATGGAAGAGATATTAAGTGTCAGGTTACTAGCCTGTCGCCTAAAGCATACCTAAACCTATTTTCTTAATCGCTTCTTGCAACATCGTGGGAAGAAATGGAGATGTATTATTCTGTCCCAACACCACACAGGACCTTACTTGTAATACACCTTCATAATGACAATTAAAACTTTCAGTTTCTGTAGTCCATAAAGTTCTAGAGACCCACTTAAAAAAAGACAAAGCTGACAACTGCTCAAAGCAAGAGTTCAACCCAAAACTCAGCCGAAACAACCGCTTTGAACTACTAAGTCAGAATTCTATATAAATCAATGCCAAGAAACTTTGGACGTTTGACATGGAATTGTTAACTGTAGTCATTATACTGTTAAATTGTCAACTGTCTGTCACGGCTCGAAGTTTGGTTAAGTTCAACTTAAACTACAGCTTAGCGGATAGTTAGTTGACGTAAAGTTACAATGACATACAAAACTGTTAAGTTCGGGAACTTAGGCAATTGGGGCATTTTGAATTGAACTCTAGTTTGTTTTTTCAGATTGTTCTTTGTTATTTTCATCATTTTTAATTGAAATGTTTTTTTTATTTTATGGGTTGACAAATCGTCTATGTTGACGACATGTCACTAAGACATTACTAGTATCTATGCAAATACAAAGCTAGGAAAAAATTGTTAAACGGTGTATGACACAGTATTGTCGCTGTCGAGAAAGTATAGACTCTTTTAAATCGATTTTAACTCATGTGTTAAATCGAGTTTAACTCAACATGATTCGTGCTAATTCGTAGCCCTTAATCTAGGATCCGCGCTAATCTGTTTAATTTGGGTCCACTCCAGTGGAACAGTGGCGCGCAGTGCGCGTTTGGCATCGGCCGCCTCGGTACCTAGATGAAGGGCTACGGATTAACTCGAAAAATGTCGAGCTAAACTCGATTTAAAACGGGACTTATACGTTTATTTTTCAAGATCGATATCGAATTTTACAGTAGTAATGATGTCACTGGAAATTTGCATCTTGCGTTTGAACATACAGTAGGTACACTACATTATCATTTACATAATGATA
This sequence comes from Adoxophyes honmai, assembly GCA_005406045.1. Lineage (NCBI taxonomy): Eukaryota > Metazoa > Arthropoda > Insecta > Lepidoptera > Tortricidae > Adoxophyes > Adoxophyes honmai. Next base: position 211,478 of record BHDV01017521.1, on the reverse strand, counting down.
CAATTGAAGCTATTTTTTACCATAATAAGACTTATAAGTTCAGTACGTTCAAATATTCCTACTATCGACAGCTTAACTTAGTTTATAGAGATAGCAAAAGGACACTAAAATGCTTTTTAATATTATAAGGTTTGGTGTATTAGGTGTTCTTTTCAGCAGTAGTATCCAAGAAACCATGCCAACAAGAAAACCTTCAAGAACCAAACAAAGCCTTAACAATTACCATCAACCAATTACCCGGCCTAATTAGCCACACCTAATTAACTTATCCACCGCACTGTTAAAGAAATTAATTTCTACAATCCGGGTTAGTCAAGGCACCGAGGGATCGCTAATCTGACAGAAACAAAGCCCAGCGCTGGGCAAGCGGACTTATTAACGGCCGCTGTCACTCCTCCGAGTAACTTTCAATTAGAACAACCCCCGCCCCGACCGCAAAGTATACGTTAATCTCGCGAACGATCTGTACATTACTGCCTCATTTGGGACGCTTCTCGCGTCAATGGGAGTAAAAGGATTAGTGGATTTGGAACGCTGAGATGGGAAGGCTAATTGGCCGGTTGGCGTTTTCGGTGCGGTTTTTAGACGTTTGGAATTATGCGGCCAGGGCTTTAGTCTGGGCTAATGAGAAAGGGAGTACAGGATGAGAGTTTTGTAGTATAATTTCATATGTACGCCACATACGCCTGTGTTCCCAAATGAATTTCGCAGAGCAGACAAAACTATACACAAATAAAATGACTGATTCAAGCTTCGTAGGCACTCTTACAATAATTTTCAGTTTGAAAACAGATGGAAGAGGTGTAATAGTGACCAGTTGCTAGCCTGTAACCAAAAACATAGGTACCATCGAACCAATCGATTCCTGACGCAGCATATAACCTATTTACTGTGAACGTCATAGTGACATTGCATTGCTCGACATAGGAAATGTTTATGACGTTTATTGTGACAGCGTTCGGCGGTGGGTCAGGAATCAGTTGGTTCGATGGTACCTAAACTTATTTCCTTAGTGCCTCTTACAATATCCACGGAAGCAATGGAGAGGATGTTATTCTATCCCGGCACCACACAGGCAGTACAGAATAGATGTTGCTCTCCGTCCGCGTGGCCGAGGGATGCTGGCTGAGCTTGAGGCGCGTACGGTTTCCCACAGGAACTCTCCTCTAGCACGAGC
>BHDV01017521.1:192068-210179 GCA_005406045.1 Adoxophyes honmai | reverse complement strand
AAAAAAAAAAAAAAAAAAATGTCTCTCAAGTTTTTTCGTGAAAGACGTAAAAAGCGACGAGCCTGATACATGTCGAGCTGATTTTGATACAGAGATAGGTGGTGTCGGTTTTATTTCGCTATAGATAAGATACTCATCAAATAAACACCCCATCTTCGCAAAGAAACGAGAAAAGCACACAAACATACAAGAAGCACCTCTGACCTCTCAAAGTTCATATTTGTCAAGCCGAAGCCGTTTCTACGAACCACGGTATCGAGTGTAAATCAAACAGTCGATTATTTGACTCGGACACATATTTGTGGACAAAAAATCGATTTAAAAGGAACCGGGTGGCGAGGATGTGATTTGAATAAATATTAGAGGTACAGTTAGTTGGAATCGATTGTTGAAGGTTTATCTAAGGAATGATCGGACTCTGTAATTGGTGTTTGAAATCGATGCTGGTGAAGATGAATTTTAAAAAGTGAAGAGAGAAAGTTATCCTTTCGATGGCGAATGTTTTTAAGCTCTTGTTGAAGTTAGATTCATGAGGATGTTTACTCTTAAAAATATCTGAAAAATTAATGATGTATGAAACGAATGCAACTTTCCTTTTGAATTAAGAAATTGAGAGGATGAATTTTGAAATTAGCAAGAAAAAAGGTTAAAAATACATTTCTTACGAAATCCACGGAAGAAACGAAAAGATACATACATATTCTCACGCCTGTGTTCCCATGAGGGGTAGGCAGAGCACATGAATTCAAAAAAACGAAAAGATGTTATTCTAAAACCCGATATCATACGGAAGTATGCATTTAAGTACTTACATGTATAGTGACCGTAATTTAGACGAATGAAAAGTATAAGAAAGATACTCAAGTGATGATAGTAATTTAAAACAAAATGAACAGGCAGATAAGTGATAAAACAATAAAATTCCATTTATCTATATTATTTCGTTACACAAAATCAGCTTCTGAGTGTTATAATAAAGTGAAAGTCGAATCACGATCAGTACTCCGTTTATTAACCTTAATATTTTAAAAGGCAATGTTTCAGATCGCATCTTATCGATACAAAATCCGATTATTTCAGTTGCATCATAATTTGAAAGCTACTTACGTTTAGCCTTCCTTTTTTTGGCGTAACAGGCACGGTACTACTCGAGAGAGTAGTTTTGATTGAGTTTGTTTCATCATTATCATCATCATCATCAACATGATCAGCTTATATTCGTCCACTGCTGGACATAGGCCTATCCCATTGAGTTTGTTTGTCCGTAGTTAAATCTTGCAAGTTGAATTTGATCCACTTCCCGGATACCGATTGAGCTTACGTATTGTACACCTATTTATCACGAGCTATTCGGTGAAGGAAAACATCGTGAGGAAACCTACACACAGCGACGAAGTAATTCAACGTTTTGTGTGAAGTTCACAATCCGCACTGGGCCCACGTGGGAACTATCGCCCAAGTCCTCTCATACTGAGAGGAGGCCTGTGCCCTGCAGTGGGACGTATAGGTATAGGCTGATGATGATGATGATGATTGTACACCTGTGTGATAGTGATTAGGATAATGTCTTTCCATTTCTACCGTGGATGGCGTGAGAGGCGACGAAGGAAATATGTTAATATTTATTTCTGGCGACAGACTGTTAGTCTCCTGTCACTATTATACTTGTCAAGTTTAAACCTAAACAGATTACTTTATGACAGAAGTAACCACGTAACGTGAGATAACCACGGTTTTCATCATCATCAGCCTATATACGTCCCACTGCAGGGCACAGGCCTCCCCTCAGTATGAGACGGCTTGGGCTATAGTTCCCAACCGAGTCGAACCGCTGGGCTACCACGGCTATGGTTGTGTCTACGTAGATTTCGTGTGACCTATCCCAGTTGAGAATACCTACAGGCGTGATGTATGTGTGATCATTTACGTAAATTGTAGTGAGTGAGCTAGATAAATCTGATATCTAAAAGGAATTAAGAAATAGGTTATTAAATATATACCCCCGTGTGGTGCCGGGTTAGAATAGCACCTCCTCCTTTCTTCCCGTGGGTGTCGTAAGAGTCGACTCTGGGAATGGGTTAGTGTATTGTGGGCGATGGGCTAGCAACCTGTCACTGCAATATCACGCACGTTTAACTTCTGGTTACCCTGATATTCCTAAACGTGGCACTGGATTTTTGAATTCATGTGTTCTGCCTACCCCTCTTGGGAATACAGGCGTGAGAATATGTATGTATGTATGATATTAAATATCTACTGTTAGCAGCACAGTTAAAATTTGAATTTATTGCGAACTAATTGAATGACCACCATCGTCCATAGATATTCGCAATGCCAGACGAATTACAAATGCGTTGCCAACTTGAAGACTAAAAAGTTACCACATGACTGAGACAGTTGTACCAGCTGTATGACCCCTTTAAGTTTCAAACAGACGTCATGCATCGGATGCCAATTTTGATCGATGATTTATCGACACTCTTCATCACCTTAAATAATTCCAAAACTAAAACCATCTGTCGGATTTTTCAATAGCTAGTGCCTAATCGGCATTCCGTTCCAAAACAAATGAAACGCATATTTCAAAATCGTAATGTAGCAGGCAGGTGTGACCCAGTTTCAGAAGCATCCCATTTTCATATTTCAGTTTACACTATCCATTATGTGAAAAGAGAATAGTGTTTATCGAACTTGAGAGCATTCAACCTAAATGTACGGAGATGTCGGGCGTTGCCCAAGGCTGTGCCTTCGGGACCCAGTTATTTCTTATATTTATATTTAAAGCGCCCAGATTTCTAGTAGACCGTATAGTGTCGGGTTTAGAATAGCACTTCTCCATTCCTTCCGTGGATGTCGTGAGAGGCGACAAAAGAAATGGGTTTAGGTATTTTTAGGCGACGGGCTAGCAACCTGTCACTATTATACTACCTCTTCCATCTGTTTTCAAACCTAAAATGATGCTAGAAGTGGCTGCGAAGCGTGAAATAGTCATAATCATGGTTATGTCTCTTTCACGTCTCGTGTGCTCTGACTACCCCATTTGTGACAATAAGCATTTGCTGGAATATGGTTTTGTCCATGTAGCGTTTTGTTTGCTCTGCCTACACCATTTGGGAATACAGGCGTGATATAATGTACCTTAGGAAGTTATCCTTATGTATAGGTAATAACCTATTCTATGCCTATCCTACGTTTTATTGCCATGTTCCTCAGTTTTCTATCGGATATTAAAATATACGGGATTGTTCTTCCGATCACGGCGCGGATCAAAGGCACAGGTGTTGCCATGTTTATGCCTTTTTTATACCTCCCGCGAACGGTGCTGAAATAACAAATAGCGGAATTCCGGGCTAAATGAATCAGTGATATTTGTTGGAACAAAAGGCAACGACCTATGATGAATGAGTGTTTTTGTGAGAGCTAAGTCTAAGATAAATTAGTTTTTTTCTAGGATATTCGTGAGAAGACTAGAGTAGGTACTATTTATTAATGGCTTGTTGATTTGATTTATAGTAAAGATTGCGATTTTGTAAAAAACTAAATATCATCACGAATTGGCCCTAAACTGTCCGAGCTAATCTATACTAATATTATAAAGAGGAAAGATTTGTCTGTTTGTATTTTTGTATGTTTGTAGTGAATAGGCTCAAAAAGTACTGGGCCGATTTAAAAAAAAACACTATTATTCAGAATGCTATATTCTTCCGAATTGACATAGGCTACGTTTCATTTTGAAAAAAATAGAGATCCATAGTAATCGTCATAAATGTAACCAAGGGTGTAGTTTCTTATATCCCAATTTTCAAAAATATTTCCTTTCATCATTTTATTTCACTATGAGTGAATCTCATCATAGTTTTATGTTTTATACTATCGAAGCTTTAGTCATTCAGATTATTATGTACTTAGGAATTTACCAACTGAACTTCTAAAGAAGGAGGTTCTCAAGTCGCCTGCTTTTTTTAATTTACAATTTGAATTAATGAATCTTGTGACGTGGGCCAATCAGTTTTCAGCTTCACAGCGGGCTCCCAAATTGAATGAACGGGTTTAAAGAGAAGCCTTGTCAAAAGTTATTTAGTAAAAATAAAGGAAACAAGTAGTAGATTTGACAGAAGTATAATAATAATTATACACACAATCACGCCTGTGTTTCTACGAGGTAGGCAGAGCTCTCGAAACGATGTCAATAGACAAAACCATGATGATTTCACACTTTGCAGACACTTCTAGCATAGTTGTAGGTTTAAAAACAAATGGAAGATGTAAAATAGTGACAGGTTGCCAGCCTACTTCAAACAAATAAACCCCTTTTTTTACGACGGCCACGATAGAAATGGACGACCAAAAAAAAAATGCACAAGCAGTTACCTACACCAGCTGAAAACCTAAAAATATGATAGAGGTGCCGCGAAACGTGAATTAGTCATGGTTTTGTTTTGGCTTTTTAGTGTTTCGTGTGCTCTGCCTACCCTATTTGGGAATACAAGAGTGATTACAACATACCTAAACCTATTTCCTTAGTCGGCTACGACATCCACGGAAATGGTGAGGTGTTCTAAACCCAACACTACAAAGACAAATAAAGAAGTGCGAGTCGGACTCACGCACTGAGGGTTCCGTACAAACCCATTACAACGCCATCTAGTGACAGATTTTCGAAGTAATGATAAATTTTAATTTTATTTATTAAAAAATAACTACTTGGTAGATTTTGTTCAAACCAATTTTCGTTGATAGTTTTTATGGTAATGTACATCATATATTTTTTTTAGATTTATCACTCTTTTATTTTAGAAGTTAGAGGGGGGGAACTTTTTTCAACTTTGGAAGCGGCTGTCGCGCAAACTATTCACTTTAGAAAAGTATGATGTTAGAAACCTCAATATCATTTTTGTAGAGCTATCCATAGATACACCACACGTATGGGTTTGATGAAAAAACTTTTTTTGAGTTTCAGTTCCATGTATAGGGAACCCTAAAAAATTATTGCTTTTTTTTAATTTTGTGTCACAATCTTAATGCGGTTCACAGAACACATCTACTCACCAAGTTTTATTAGTATAGTTCTCATAGTTTCGGAAAAAAGTGGCTGTGACATACGGACGGACGGACAGACAGACAGACAGACATGACGAATCCATAAGGGTTCCGTTTTTTTGCCATTTGGCTACGGAACCCTAAAAAACTGTAAGTACAATAAAGTGACTTATACATACATACAATAAAATTGTGGTTCACATTTACTCCGGCAAAGACCAGGATAGCAGCAGTTAACCAGAGCTTACCCTTAAGCCGTTGAACGATAACTGACATGACGGAATTAAGTCGACTTATTTAGCCGGCAATTGTTAATTTCCTCCAATGGCCTAATGGGCTAAATCCTCTCGTGAACTTTTGTAATTGGTTGATTGCTTGCTCAAATAGATCAACTTGATAATCCTGGGATTGGAAGTTTAAGCTACTGTTTTAGTTGACCTTGGTTGATTTATTGATAGTAGAAACGGTGGCTGTATCTATGAATGCATAACAGACCACGCGGGATATTGGACTTGACTATTCCACGTTTAGTAGCCGCTTGAGCACATTTTTTTAGGTTGTAAGTTATAGGTACAGTTATGACAGGTTCAATACTCGATACACAATACTCTTGGTTGCTAGCCTGTCGACTAAAATATACCTTAACCTATTTGCTTACCCGCCTCTTAAGAGATCAGAGGTATAATTAAAATAAAATAAAAATCGGCTATTTTGTTTGTTTGGGTGAAATTGAATTGGAAATTAATTTCTAAACTATCTTTCTTATAAAATTATACATTGTATATTGTTTTCTTAAGTTAACCATGAATTAAAAAGAATGCTTCTGTTGAATCCACTATCTAAATTGTACATAAACTTTACTGTTTACTGTCCTCTCATACTTTGGTTCCGAGATTACAACTTTGTATATTTAATTCTTTGCTATATCCCTAACGTTTCAAGCTTGCATTTATTTTATGAATTTCAATCTGCATGTTAATTACAAAACGAGAGTTGCCTTGTTTGCAAAGTGAGCACTTTATTACATGTATTTGTGCAATGCAAACACATTCACATTTAATAAAACCATCCATATTTATGCTATGTGGTGTTGGCTTTAGAATAGGTACAACTTTTCAGTTCTTCCATGGATGGCGTAAGAAGCAACTAGGGAAATAGATTAAGGTATACTTTTTTTTTGGAGTGTGGTATACGACCGCCAGGAGAATCCATAATGGACTCCGAGAATGGTGGGCTCGGTCAGTGTCCGACTCGCACGGGCTAAACCTTTGCGGCCTGGACTGGACCCACACCCCCCATGGGTTATCGCCGATGATTTTTTCGGCGTTTGTTTCCATATTTTTCTTTTTTAAACCCATGGCATTAATCTTTTTCTTTTCCAGAATTTACAATGGTAACACAATTAAATAAATTAAAAAATAATTACAATCAGTTAAATAATCAAACAATTAGTCAAATAAATTAAAAATCAAAATAAATCAAAATATAAAATCTGATTCACGAACAAAATAAACTTAAAAATTAACTTAGAACTAATATCCCTGGTGTCCAAGTAGATAATGATAATAATATACTTTTGAAGGTATACTTTAGGTGACAAACTAGCAAGCTATCACTTTATATACCTGCTAATATAAAACCTAAAAAGTATGTAGATGATTTTATCTGCGCAGCGTTCTGTGTACCTACTCTACCTACCCCATTTGGGAAAAAGATGCTGTTTGTAAATTTTGATAAAGAATGACTTCGTATGAAACATTTTATCTACTTTTTACTAGACTTCATAATTAATGTTCAGGAAGTAAAAACGTCATGCCCTCAAAGCGACCTCATCCTTTTTCCCTTACATAACACAGCTAATATTTGCATTTATGCTTTTCCAGTTCTATTTGACTATAACTGCGCAGTGTTTATTTTGAGTGACTCACAGGCTGTATAATCACCAGTCCAGCTCTAGAACCGACTTCATCCACTGCCCATTCTTGCATAACCTGCTCCTGCCCCACCTTTGCTACCGTTATAACTCTTAATAAGATCACCGTAAAGTCCGATGTCGGGGATCCTCTGTGGCACCATCACGTCACAGATAATACAATCGGCATCACGTATTCAGCGACTCGTAAGGTCACAGATATTTATTATGCATACAGACCTGAGCTGGGTCCGAATCAATCCAGAAATGTTCGACATAATACGACCGACAAAACTGGAATAAAGGAAAGAACCCTGTACGTTGTTCTTTTGAACTTGTTTCGATGTATACGCAATCATTTTATTTGGATTTTATTCAATCACGGTACAGCTTATGTTTTTTATTCACGAACGCGACTTGTTACCAATATGTCGACGTTTTCCTGTTTTATTTTCGTCGTTATTCCGTTGCGAATCAATACGGCGGCAGAAGCCGATAATAATACTCTTACCAATGTATTCAAAGAAACAATCCCCTCATTACATCGTCGACAAAGACAAGCAAACTCATTTATTGAAACAGGTTACTTCAGACCTCGAACTACAATAACAAATCAAGTCAATGAGACCGTTAATACAGCAATATCGACGATAAGATCAGTCAGTCGTAAGCTGCTTAGGGTATAACCGAAAAATAACATGCCTACTGTCCAATCAGTTCCCCCAAAAGTCCCCTGCTATCTTATTTTGGCAGCAAGGCGATTGCTCCCTACAAACCCGGATATATAATGTGCTGTTGATAGATACAGCAGTGGCTGGGTAAAGTGATGAAGCGATTAGCCGCCTGGCTAAGTACAAATAGCATAGATAATGTCCTGATATCGCAGATTGTGCTTCCCTTGTATCGTGGTCCTCTAAACAAGTGAGCCAGCGGACGTTTGGTCGAAAATGGACGGAGCTTTGAATATGATTGCTTTTGGACCGTAGCTGGAATGTTGTTTCTAAGCCTTTTATTATGGTTTGAAACTGGAAGAAAGCTTTTCTTGAATTTGTCATCGATTTTTTTTAATCTATGGTGATTTTATGTGTTTTTAAAACAAAATATCAACCCTGTTTGTAATCTCTTCAAGTTTCAATTGTTGGACTAAATTGAAAGAAATTCCTAAAAATAGTTTGAGTTCCAGTAGAAAGGACGTAGGTAAAATAATCCACGTCATTGGAAATGAATTTGACGTCATCTCGTATTTTGTTCTAAAAGCTTTAAATAAAAAAGTCTTTGTTTCTATTCCTGTAGACATTATCTTTATTACAATGATCTCATAAACACATTTCTGTATCAGCAATACATTACCGATATCAAAGATCTGGCTCCAGTTCTACAACATTCTCACTTCACTGCCCTATTTCGAAAATACATTGTTTCATACAACTGATAAAGCTACCACCTATCTAACGCCAAAGAGCTTAACTCAATCAGAATTCAATTGCACTTATGACCTTTAGCATTGAAGGTGTCACCTAAGCGTTAGGTCTGATCATGCCTCTCTACCACGCCATTTTCGCATTGAAATCTATTTACTACCCAACGTATTGTGCAACGTACATTGCCGCAGCTGTTAGATAAGGCTCGTTTGAGAACGTTTAAAAGCGTTAATGGACTTCCGCATGGGCGATGTGAGAACTCTGGAGTGCGGTTGCGTGCAGTGGCTTACTTATTTCCAGTACCGAATCGTTTCTACAAATGCTGCGCTGTTTTTCTGGGAAACGAGTAAACGTTTGCAAAGAACGGATGCTTGTTTTTACTTTTTAGAACTGTAACTTAAGAGGTAAAAACCGAATTCTTAAACTAGAAGCACTTGCAAATAGGTGTGCCTATTGGTCGATAGACGTAACTGTTGTAAAGTAGCGGGTTAAGAAATGTAATTGTTTACTTTTCCTAGGAACGCCACAAAGTAATTCCTGGTTTAACAAAGTTTATAGAAGTTCACACAGTAATCTTTAAAGTCTTCTTCTATCTATAAGAGGCTGATACTCGTTATACCTTTTAGAAAATCTGAAAATTTAAATAACTGGTTTGATCCTAAGCCACCTTATAACAGTGTGATAAGAGAACGAGATGATGTGAAAGTAGACGTAGTGTCTACAACAGAGAAAAAGCATTGGTTTGGTCGTATAGAGAGGATGGATGAAAGAAGATGATGGAAGAAGATTGGGAATGGAAAGCCTAGACAGACGTTTTTTCACTGTTTTACAAAAGTAATACTTACCCATTTAGATTTAAAGCTAGACGTCAGGTTTTCGTTTAACCAAAGACGTACGAAAATAGTTCTCTAGTTTTTGCATAATAAACTGTATTAATAAAATGTAAAAAACAAGCAACATATGAAATGTCATTTTGGTCTTGGACTTAGCTTCGAGTATGAAGGTTTTTCAATGTAAATACTGTCTTCACTGCATGTATTATAGCGTCTTATGTAAATCAGGAACTGACTTATGCAAATGCGTTGGTTATTCGCGTAGTTTTTATTACACTGGTTAACCTGTGGGTTAACGGCATAGCAAACAAATCGAAAGGGCTAGTTAACTTCAAATGAGACGGTTAACTTATGAATTGTCTCGTTAGGCTCGATATTTATGGTTATTAAGTCTATGATTTGAAGGGTGGTGATTTTACTTCGGCTATTAAGATTGTAATTTAAGTTCCATTTGAAATAGGCGCATTCAAATCAAAGAAGAACGTATTAATGGCAATATTGATACTTTTTACTTAGATAAAAAAGACATTACTTTCAAAAATAGAGTCTTCGTCGTAGACACTTTGTGTCAAATACATTGTATATTTTTAAGGAATTAAAAGCAATGGGCATTATTACTTCATAATATCTTTCTTACAAAACAGCATTACGATAGTAAGTACCACTTAAATAGATTAATTATATCCATGCGTCTGATTATACTTCCTTGTAATAGAGAACTATGACGTTATCTGTTAATACAAATATATTTTATTCTGAAAAAAAAGCATAGATTTTTCGGAGTAACGATATTCGAATTCAGAATCAAAGCTGCAATCCAAAACATATGAAACTAAAACCAACATGGCGTCGCTATGTAATCTACAATCTAGGTCGCAAAGTTGTCATCCTATTTTAACTCGCCCTACTTTCTGCTCCAGACATTTGTTTGCATTTTCGATTCCCGGACTTCACTCAGTCTGCAACCAGCCAATTTTACCTTAAATAAACATTTTACATTCTTTGTTATACCCTCAATTACAATACAAACTGTATTGATGCGAATGTCATGTCAAAAGCGTGTACGGAACCGTCAAGTGTTGACCAATGTTTATCCGTTATACAAGTATCAACACCACCTTTTCTCTGCACTTCACAATCGCCATTTTCGACTTTATTCCTAGAACATACAGCTGTTATGAAGACTTAGAACTTGGGACAAGTGAACGTGTTTCTCGGTAAATAATTTAAACACTCGAAAGTTTGTACGCTAAATAGTTTCGTTAACTTTATGTTGTATTTCGAGAGCGTTAAAGAGTCGCTAATTTGTATTGTTTGTGTGTGAAAGCAATTGTTTGTGGAAATGTTGGTTATAAAACGTTTATGGATTACCGTTATGGTTGTTAGCTCATGTTATTCAAAGGCTACGGCTAGAATAACTTCACGCGAGTTGCTTTGTGGTTCGAACGCATCGTTCTGCCAAGCCGTTTGAAGAAGGCTAGTACGGAGTACTAAAAACGAAAAAAAAAACATTGATTGCTTAAGATGGTAGAAACAGCCTTTTCGTTCTCTTTAGAGGACACCAGAATCCCACAAAATAGTGACATTGTCATTGAATTTCTACACAATTTAATTTGAAAAAAAAATATCACAATCTGTCGACGAGGTAAAGTCACCGATGAAGCCCACCAGATTACGAAGTAAAAATGGCAATGGGCAGGTCATGTTGCACGAAAAGCAGATGGCCGATGGGTCGTAAAGTCTCCAGTGGAGACCACGGACCAGCAAGCGCAGCGTAGGACATCCACCTACAGGATGGACAGACGACATAAATAAAGGTCTCCGAAAATGCTGGATGCGGGTCGCTTCCAACAGTTACTTATGGAAGTCTAAAGGGGTCTATGTTCAGCAGTGACCGACTTATGGTTGAAATGATGATGAATTTCACAATACATTTGTCGATGTTATTGTCCATGACGAGTTGATCGAACATATGGACTGTTCGAATAATTCAACATTGTTCGATTAATATGTAAGCATTCTTCCATCCATTCGTACGAGGTTTAAAACAAAGCAAATTTATTTTGTATTTACCAACGGATTTGTTATGACGACGTGCGTTCATTTTAAGCGGTTAAGGCATAAGATGAAGCGTTGTTAAAAAGTTTTAATAACTCTGTTTTTTTTTTTCAGTTAGGTAGTACCTAGTCTTGTTACAAATATCCAAATGAAGACTTTGTTGACTATTAATTAACCTTAACAACATTGTTACGCGACTTGAAGATGACATAGTATGTAAATTTGATATTATGAAAAATGCTTGTTATAAAAAAATGAGCCAAATGAACGTAAGAGTACAATGACATTATTTATCTTTTAACTGGTTTCTCAATGATATAAGAGTCTTTCAGCTGTAGTTTTACTCGATGATTGTATATTTATTTTTTACTTAATGTCCCAACATCTGAAATTCATTCAAAACTTTCACAAGACTACTAACCGCTACCTCCCAAGTCTTTCACTAAACCAAACTCTTTTGTTATGGCGATTTTCATTGTTAGCAATTCAATGAACGTAGTTTTTTGAATCGCTCCGTTCTGAAGTGTCGAATGTAGTGAATGATTTATACTTTATGAGTGAATGAATGTGCTTTGAACCATTATTCCTGAGTGAATGATTTCAGACTACATGTGTATTAGGAGCTTGTACGTGTCAAAATGTTTGGATGAGTGATTGATGAATCTTGCGTAAGTTCATTCGTGTTATTTATTTGATGATGGTATAGACAGAAATATTATCAATCACAAGCGACGTTTTAATAAACTGTATTTCATTGAATTTATTAGATAAAAAATATAGGTATAGTTTCGTAAAACTGTTTTAAACTTGTAATAATGTCACTTACCACTGTAATAACAAATAGTCATGGTTTTGTCTATGTAGCGTCTCATGTACTCTGCCTACTGTACTCGGAAATACATGCATGATGTATACATATATGTATAAGTAATGATTAAGTAGATTATTCGTAGTTTACATGAATTAATTCTTGTAACAGTCATTTTAACGGCTGTCTTATCCTTCACACCGGAACATAACAATGCGAGCGCTGCTGTTTTGCGGCAGGTTATTCATTATTAATACCTTTACTTAAAATAAAGCTCCCAATACAGTGCTTAAGATATCAATAGCAGTTTCAATATACTCTTAATAACGTAGAAAATAAAACGTTAATCAATTCAAGTAAATCAGTGAAATAATGACTATTTTTAAAGGGTGCGTGTACACCTGCGACCCACATAAAGATGTCATACACACAATAATAATTAAAATTAATTGCCTGCATGGGAATTGCACTTTACTACCCCAGGGAGAAAAATAAATCATTATTAAATTCAGAACGCTCCAGATAGTGCTGTATGTTATTTTTTACATTGATGTATTGAATTTCAGAGACTAGTTGTATTAATAATTATTGTTATTTGTTGCAGGTTTTTGAATTAACAATATTACACAATTTTAGGTAAGTAATAGTTTTATTTACTAAGTTACGAAGTTAGATATTTTTAAAACGTTGAGACGCGAACATACTGTTAATCTTGGAAAACTTTTCTTGTCTTTGATAAAAAAAACGACAAAGTAAATGAAAAATTATTAAAAAGTCTGATGGAAAAATACGTCATTAAAAATGATACTAACTTTTAAAACGCTGACTAAATGTGATGTAATTTATAATTTGTGGATCATCCAATCGTTTTGTATCACTGTTTAATAAAACCACGCAATAAATTATATTGTGTACCTCTCTAAGGTTTTCATGTTCCGAAAACATTACGATACATACATACATTTAACTGTTGGGCATAGGCCTCTTCTCTACACGAGAAGGCTTGAATAACTTAGGTATACTTAATGTCAAGTCAGGCTTTGCACTTAAATTATGAAAGCTACAGTGATGTTAACCTAGAATTCTAACCCACGGCCCTGTGCATGAAAGGCCACAAAAATAAGAAGGGAATTCAGATTTCAATCTAAATAAATTTAAAAAGTAGAGCTTTTGCCAATTACGAAAACTATCTATCTAACTTACCATCTGTAATAACAAAGCGTCTCCTAATCCTTTTACTAAGATACGCATTTTACATTATTTAACTCCCCAAACACCAATTACCCACTCAATATCTAAAACGATCTAACTCCAACACAACACCCATTATAAAATGAACTTTAAATGCTTAGAATCTAAACGGATATTCCATGTAGTACATTTTGAATTGTCTAAAGGCGTATTCACACCAATTGGTCGTATTAACCCTTAACCACCTACGTGCGGTCTCACAGACAATAGATTACTCAAAATTGTCAATAACTAAACGCGAGTATGTCGCACACGCGTCTGTGTCCTTGTACCTTTGCTGGCCCCTCCCGCAGTACCGGCCATGCCGTCGACTCGTTCAGACGTATGCTCATTTTGATTTGGTGAGTTAGAAAACATCATCGGCGGTCTGTGAGACCGCATGTAGGTGGTTACTGTATTTTTTAACAGTCTCGGAGACGTCTCGGAGACCGTTTGTAGGTGATTATGTCATTTTTTTCACCCACATAATTTTGTTTATTTTTGTGAAACATGTAGAAAAATGGTTGCTACAGGAGGTATCAGATGACAAAAATATGTCAGACGAAGATTGTAGTGATGTGGAACCGATTCAGTGGGGTATGTTGTAAAAAATATGCTGCAACTGCCTTGAAAAATTGTGGATCTTTGGGAATTGTAATTTTGTAGAATTTGACGATAAGTGCTCTATTTTTTTATTTAATTTTGTAGTTGAACTCCTTATTTTACAGAAATGAATAAAAAAAGGTTGATTTTTTGAATTCCTATATCTATCAGGTCTTTTAATGTAATCAGAGTCGATTTTTGTGTTTAAGCTACCAGTCTTGAGAGATTATGCTATATCTCAAGATTTTATTATAGTTTATGTTATTTGAAGTTCTAAAATAAAAGTCTAAAGCATAAACGAGTATTTTACTCGTTGAAATGCTATCTTGATATTACAGATCCCGAATTTGAGATGATTATTCACGAGCGGTCTCTAGGACCGCACGTAGGTTGTTATTTTACAGAAATTGGACGTAGGTGGTTAAGGGTTAAATGCAGCCCTAATCGATTCGACCCGACTGTTGTCTGACATCGAATCGCCCAACCGTTTTATTTTATTGTACTAACCCACACTATCACTCTGACCCCACTATTTAAAACTATACAACGACCAACTTACCAATGCAGCCACTAAAGTAAATTTTACAAGGACGACGCTTAAACATTCAATTTTATGAAGTGCAAAAACAGGGTGGGAGGGAAAGGATTTTGACTAATTTCTTAGTGCGTGTGTTAACTTCCTTATTTAAATTACAATAAGTTCACTTTCGAGTGATTTGTTAACTAAAATAACGGTGTTAATATGTATTGTTTACAATGCATTTTTAGGGAGTCTGATTATGTCATGTTTGTTAATTTAGAAAATGGAGTCATCTATTTAAATTGTGTGCTATTGATTTTGTTCTGTTCCCATGAAATAATTGCTTATTGGGTACTTATAACGTATCATTAAGTTCGTTTATTGGTTGTTCTGTTCTGTTTTATTAACTTTTTATTACGTTGGCGATAAGCGAACATATTTTTATTAATGTTAGTCCTGGAGACATAAAAATGTATCACAAAATCTTTTAGGTGTTTCATAAAATAAAATACGCATGTTACATTATTTCTTTTATATTACGCGGGACTTCACGTATGAGTATGGTTTTAATTACCTCGACGTTTCGGACGCGTTTCATCAACCGTGGTCATGAGTAGACTGAAGCAAGGCATTAGTTTCACCGCTCGGAAAAATCAAAACCAAAAATACGTGAAGCTCGATTCAAAATTACGTAAGGTATTAAAAAATAGAACCGCCAAAAAAAATCCAGCCTAAATTCATTGGCCGAAAAGAACCATAACGCCCTAAAACTGTTCCAAATTTAAACTTTACAAAAACTATCGGCCATTATCTGCACACAAAATAAAACGCTGGCCATCATAAAAATCAAGTGGCCATTAAAATGATTAAAAACGGGACCCCCGCGAAGAATTTCTAACTAGCTGGGAAGTATTATGCCAGGAATAGACTTTACATTTTTTTTAATCCTGTATTTTTAGGACATGATAATAAATGCAAAGGTCCAGAGCTTTGAAGTAAGAGTAAGGACTAAAATTTAGTAAAAAAACAGGCCTAAAAGGAGGTAACGGGACGATGTGGACCGATTCTAGACAGATTGGCGTTGATTTGCCGAAAGCAGAGGGAGGAGGGGAGGCCTTTGCCCAACAGTGGGACACGATAATTATACAGGGTGGAAAGTTTTAATGGGCTCTGGAGGGAAACTACTCTAAACCCTTAAGTTAGCTAATTTTACTGAAAGGATTCATTCCTTTATTTTTAAAAAGAAACAAAACTGCATTAAAAGATTTTTAAAATTTTGCTCGTCTTAACCGGGAACTAAAACTTAAACGAAAAATTAAAAAAAAAAATTGTTGGTTTATTACACAAATCGGTAGGACTATTGTTCATGATAAAATTTGTCTAAGAAACATTTGGTCTTACACTTAGATAAGTACGAGATATCCATGAAAGAAATTGAATATTTATTACATGTTTTTTTACCAATGCCTAGTACTGCAGCGCTATTGTAAAACACACCAAAAATCTAAATCATGTTTAATTCGACAGTTTTAGTGTCAGTTCGCTTTGAAATTTATCAATTTTGAAGCGATTTTTGAAATCAACTGTCAAATTAAATTAAAATAAATATTCAATTTCATGGATATCTCGTACTTATCTAAGTGTAAGACCAAATGTTTCTTAGACAAATTTTATCCTAAACATTAGTCCTACCGATTTGTATAATAAACCCGCAATTTTTTTTTTAATTTTTAGTTGGTTCGATTCCTGGTTGAAACAAGCAAAATTTTAAAAATCTTTTAATGCAGATTTGTTTCTTTCTAAAAATGAAGGAATGTTTCCTTTCAGCAAAATGAGCTAACTAAAAGATTTAGAGTAGTTCCCCTCCAGGGCCCATTGAAACTTTCCACCCTGTATAACAACGTGAAACAGTCTAGCGTCTCGTTGGCTCTGTCTATCCCTTGGTGCTGTGTGTGTGTGTGTGTGTGTGTGTGTGTGTATGTATGTAATCTATTTCTAGATTTATCTAAGATTATGGTACTTGTCCCACATTCTTTATATTTCAGCATCTTCTCTCATAAGTGCTGAGTTTAATAGCGCCATTATCCAACCACGGCGAGAAGGGTAATGATTTTTTTAAGGGAACGTGAGAGGAAAAAATGGCCGATAATAAAATTATCGGAGAACCGCCGGACTATTAAATGCAGGTTGCCCGCGAAATATACGGACAGCCGAGCGTTGAAGCTAAGGCTGCGACTACAGTGTCTATCGATTTTACATACCACGCAAAAAAATAACGACGAGATATAGCTTGCCGTGTGGTGTCTAGAGTGGTGTCTGTGGAGTCTAGAAAAACATATCTTTCTTCTCCGGATGTTGAAAGATGCGACTAAGGAAATAGGTTTACGCAACAGGCTAGCAAACAGTCACTATTATAGCTACCACTGTAGGATTAGGCGATTAGCATGGCAGACTATGCCTGTCATGTCGAACTAGAGACGTCAGAAAATGACAGATAGTTTATCACTTCGACTGCGAGTGGACACACGCGTGTTACTATACTATGTATTATTTTCTAATAAACGTTTGTATTTATTTTTCGAAGAAGCAAAAAGCAATGCGGAAAGTCTTTGGAGCATAATATTTTCTTAAATAATAAATTGACCTTAAAAAATTGAAAAGGTATCTTTATTTTTCATTTTAATCATTATCACTTCATTTTACATAAGCTACTTATCTTTAAAACCAGCTCAACACGCATACCTACCTAGTACCTTCTACTTTCGAAAACTAACTACATCCAAATCGGTTTATCTGTTTAGTAGCGCATGTATTGTAGTCATAGACATAGACATTTTCGATTTTCCGCTATGTCTAGTGGACCTTTAATATTTGACCAATCCCAATTCTGGAAAGATCTGTCATTTGATTCAAAAGCGTTTATCATGTTAATCGGTTTTTATATTATTAACACCTCTCTATTTGCGTAAAAAAATAACCAACCGCTGTCGCTTATGCCCACTTCTGACCCTAACGTATAGACTGCGTGATATTTATGTTTACTTTATGCAGGATCCGGAATATTCCGGAATATTCCCAGAGAATTTGCGGGCTAATTCATTTAGCGGCTCAAAAACTAAGCCCTGAGCGTTGATGCTCTCTAGTTGAGTTTGAACTAGAATTCTCATCGAGTGATACTAAAATATTTAGTAAAAACGAGCTGATATTAATAGAGATTTAAACGGTATACCGACGCAAGGTTATGATGAGTTTTTCGCACCAAGATTTAACAGTTCTCGACTTTAAAAAATCAGTATCTATAAATGACAATCGGGATACAATTACGTCATTTAATTCAAATAAAGAAGAAACTACTTTGTACGCCTTGTTTTTGATTCTAATAGCGCTTTGTTAAGACTATGATTGCTAAGAAAAATGTACCGCAAGAAACGTGATATAAAGTTTTTGTATAGATAATTATTCTTTGTTGTAAAATATGTAGTGATAGTGACGATGATGAAAGACACAGCTGTAATTAAGCTGTGATAAGTTTTATATCCACTAAATTAAGTTAAAAGTACATACAGCGTACTTTTAAGTGTGTTAAGTCGATAATTTTTAATACACTTAACGTAAGGTAACGTAGATAACGTAGGAAGAGAGAAAGAGAAAAAATCATAAAAAAAAAAAAAGAATAGAAGGAAAGA
>BHDV01017521.1:175655-192011 GCA_005406045.1 Adoxophyes honmai | reverse complement strand
AAAAAAAAAAAAAAAAAAAACGTAGATAACGTAAGTTTAATTATTTTTAACGTAAAATATAGTGGTAAACACAATACATACATACATACAATCACGACCGTGTTCCCAAACGGGGTGGGCAGAGCACACGAATCGTGACATAGACAAAACCACGATTATGACTATATCACGCTTTGCAGCCACTTCCAGCAAAGTTTTAGGTTAAGATGGTTAAGATGGAAGAGGTAGAATAGTGACAGGTAATGCTAGCGCATACCTAAGCCTATTTCCTTAGTCGCCTCTTACGACATCCACGGAAGAAATGGAGAGGTGATATTCTATCCCGACACCACACGGACGGACGGACGAAAACTATAAACATTAAATTAGTAATCTTCTACCTATACTTTCTTCAGAGATTTACATTTTTTCAGATACACCTTGTATACTCGACTATGTACATTGTAACCCGTTATGTAATCAAACTCACAGCATGAACTGGTTTAGGAATGGACACTTCAAGGTAATGGCAGCTTTTATGGCACTGAGAGTTTATAGTACGCAAAATTATTATAAAAACAAGCATTCTCTTAGCAATATTGCCATTATACTGACCATTTTATACTGTTTTAGCCACTGTTCACAAATTATAATTAAACTTACTGTTGGACAAGTTTTACGCCCATGTTTTTTAAACATGATGTTTTTTTAGCTTTAGCTATGTAGCTACTGGTAGCAGGTATCGCTTGCGGTGAGGCACGAATCTTCTTTTAGCTTCTTCTCCTGTTTTGTCCAGGGCTTACTCTAAATATTTTTGTCGGTCTCAGTAAAAAATTGAGTTTTCTTCTGTCTCTCAAACATTGCATGTGAGAGACCCCTTAAAGGATGAGTCCGGCTTTATACTCTACCATTTTGCTTGCGTTATTTTTGAATGGTGTGATTTTTTGCACAGTTAAGAAATGTTTACTTAGTAACTTACAAGAATTTAAACGAGCAATTTTAGTGAAAAAGTAATGATAAGCACTTACAACACAGGGGTTACAGGAGCTCATTGTGGTTTTTAGAGGGCCTGCTCAACTTCTGTAGAAAACTTTTCATATCTCTGTGCTGCCTTAAGCTGGAAGATGCATATGGCGCATTTGCCATACGTAAAAAAGAGTGTCATGTGCGTTGATGCCTTTTCAAAGATCGACGCAGGAAATAAACGATGACGCAGGAAGCTTCATGACAATTACTGCTCAAAAAATCTCCCTCAGGACAATATAGCGTTGGGGTCTATGTTTAACCATACAAGCAAACAATGGTATTACCCTCCCAGGGTGTCGAGTTACGCAGTTTTAAAACCGCCCACTGTTAGTGAAGTTGATAGCAATTATTAATTGGAACCCTGATGGGTGAGAGCGTGGGATTTGACTGTTTAGAGATTTTGGAGCTGGTTCGTACATACAAACTTCACGTGCTTTCATACATACATACGTACAACACGATTGTATTCCCAAATGAAGAAGACGCAGTACACGAAATGTTTCGTAGACACAACTGGGACTTTCATATTAAGTAAGTGACCACTTTTAATATATTGTTTGGTTTATAAAAGTGGCAGTTTCCCAGCCTGCGACTAAAACATACTTACCTTAACCTACTTCCTTAGTCGCCTCTTAAGACATCCACGGAGGACATGGAGAGGTGTTATTCTAAACCCGACACAACACTAGGTAGTCTTTCGCGCATTCCATACCCCTTGTTAGAGCCACGTGTCGACTCGCGACAATTTGAAGCTGTCATGGGGAGTGTCAATTATTTACTCGGATCTCTCATCCGACGTTTCCGCGACGTTTCATTTTCATTTTTGTTTTTGACGTTTCGGTGAGACGTCGTTTTAGGGGAGCGTTTTCCGACGCGTGACGCTTTTTAAGCTGAGATAATAATATGCGTGTGTTTTAGCGTTATGCATATTCAAATTTATTTGGTGACTTTGTTGTTTATGAAATTTGTAGAAATATTTTTTGAATTGAATATTCTTTTGTTTGTGTTCACACAATATCTGCGTTGGTATATACCAAAAAACATACATAAAATCGTTATATCACCCTACCCTAATAAGGTAGGCAGAACGCATGACAAGCTACTTCTAGCATAAAGTTAGGTTTAAAAACATATGACAAGTTGCTAGTAGCATGTCACTTAAAACATTACTGACTATTTATTTCATCGTCTATCATGTATGTCTATCTCTATTAACTGAGATTAAATCTTCCTATAAAAAAAATCTTAATTGCTCTATTCATTCGTGAGACACAATGACACAAAATAGACACATAAAATGCGTCGGATAAATAAAATAAAAAAAAATCTTTCTTGTTCTCATAATTTGAAAACCTAACAAAGAACTGTCAACGGAAAAACTTCACAACACCTTTTTAAAAATCCGCATCAAATTCTAAGAACATTCATTTTAAATCTACCTCTAACTGCAAAAAATAGATTCCCCATGCCCGACATTCTTCGCGATTTCTATGAAATAGCAACACTGAAAAACGTGATCACTATTGGCAACACAGTGTTCCGGTCATTGTGAGAAGTGTTGGTATGTCACTTATCCTTTTGTTCTACAAACTTTGGGATCGATCGTGGCGAGAATGTGATGTGATATGCATCTTGAATACTGCTATCTGATTATATAGGTAAAGGCGGAAGATGATTGTGGTTGCCGACTGTACATGTAAAGTGCGAGATCGACTGTACTCATCACTGTCTAAGGCCTTTTGCATATGGAGCTACTTAAAAAGGACTACAAACTGAAATTAGTAGAGAGTTCCTTGAGCGTCACCGCCCATACATTCACATTGAAGTTCGCAGACGAAGCGACTAGTCACCAACTAGTTACTAAACAGAACTGGTCACGATAGACGCGGCTCTGTTTGTGTTGCCAAGTTAGTGTTTTTGTCTTTAGAAGTGAGAGCTTATGTTTAAGTCATAGCAACTAGCGATGTATTGATTTGTGATTAAAATGTAATTAAAATATGCATCGATGCAATAACGTACAAAATCTAACTTTTAATAAAATAATTTTAGGGAAGATTTTTTTTAGTCTCTAAGATTTGAGGAAACGTCGTCTTTCAGCGACAAAGTCGCTAAATTGGCAACACTGTGGAAAAATTGAGTTTCTTTTCGTCGCACTTCCATTCCAATCCGAAAAATCCATTCAATAATATGAGAAAAAAATGCCACGACTAAATAAAAACTTATTCGAATATAAACTTTTATTCTGGTTTGGTTGAGTGGGACCTACGTCAAATAAACATTGTTTCTAAAAAAGTATTCCATCGAAACTGCCACAATCGTGACATGGTACCCATTCTTTTTTCTGTCTCAACTTTCTTTGTTTGTCAACTTTAATTTCACATGTTTTGTCAATCGCTTGAAGGTCAGCAGGAAGCGATATCTTTGTATCGTCCTGTGCTTGTTTTGGCGTCAATAAAGAGTTACATACATACATCGTCGCTTTAATACTAAACCGCCGCATCACAAAAAATTACAAAAACGGTTTTATTGCCAAAATAGGTTTAAAACTGGTTACTTTAATTTATCACACAAAGACTCTCGTCGTTTTCGCAGTTTAAACAACAAAAATACCAATATGCCTGTTTGGCACTGTGCAATTTTGTGCATAATTTCAGAGCAAAGGTGCCGTTTTGTTACTTGCGTCCCGACAGTCAATGCGAGCGCTCACCACTTTAGTGTAAAAGGGACGTAACACCAAAACGCCTTCGATTATCGCAGAGGATTTAACATCTAAGATGCCTTATTCCAGATTGCGCCTGTTTAGTTCATAAAAATTACGCAAGTATAATGTTTTTTTTTTATATCTAAGGTGGCAGATTTTGTGATGTGGCTTTGTCGCTCTGAGAATTTTATAATAAAAGGGCCTTATTTCGGATTCCGCCTGTTTAGATCTGAAAGTTTACAAAAATTCAATGCTTTTTACATAACTAAAGTGGCACGTTTTGTGATGTGACTATATAGCTCTAACGATTTTATATTAAAGGGGCCTTATTCCAAATTTCACCCATTTTTAGGTCCGAAAATTTGCGTAAGTTTAATGTTATTTAAATTTCTAAGGTGGCACATTTTGTTATGTGACTTTGCTGTTCAGAGGATTTACCCTGTATAAGGCATTATTTCAGATTGCAACGAAGATAATGTTAGAATATTATATTTATTAGTTGATTTTTGGACGATTTAATTTATGCATCATTAATGACTGATCACTAACGCGTTGTTTTACTCCAGGGCAAAAACTGAGCATAGTAGATTTATTTTTTTGTTCATCATCTGATTCTTTTTCTTCTTTCATATCTTGGAAATGTTTAACCATGTCTAATGAAAGTGATCACTATCCCATTAATTGAACACTACCTAATCATGTTATGAAGACTTTAGGTACAGTCATTACCCCCGTTGTGAGGAATGGTGGTTTCAGCGATATGTTGGAGCACAAATTTCAATAATCTGCAGAAGTACAGCCATTTGAAAAAATGCAGCCGAAAGCGATTGTTATACACATCATATTTTTTTTAAATTGCTATACTTATCCTTACTTCCTTACTATATTAATATTATAAATCGGAAAGTGAGTTTGTTTGTTCCGCTTTCACTCTGTAACTACGGAACCGATTGCTTTGAAATTTTACAAACGTAAAGTTAGAAGTCCGGATTAAATAGTAGGGTACTTTTTATCCCGGAAAAAAATGATGTTCCCGAGGGAATGTTCGCTTTATACCGCAATTGTAACCGAATTCCACGCGGGCGAAGCCGCGGACGGAAAGCTAGTACTGAATAAATATGTTGTAGCTGCCCCAAAAGACTTTTTAAAGAAAAATAAACTAGTGAGATGGTGTTATTTTTGTAGTTCTCTATCTCCTGGATCCCCTCTTGGATAAAATCAGGAGGTATAGAGGGTCATGTAATTATTGTAAGCTGTTAGTACATTATGACTGATGCAAAGAACTCAAAAACATGTCTTATTATGTTGTTATTCTTAAAAAATAATTAAAAACACATTTAAAATTTTGAACGTTGAAAAAACTTTCTCATTTCGGAGTACTTTTAATTTTTTTATTCTGATTTTCAGAGAGTAATTTATTTTCGACATATTTTATTTTGTTTAGTTTTTTATGATGATTGTTTGGATATTTTTAAATATCTAAATAAAAGGCAATTACTCTTGATATATGCATTTTAATTACAATTTTCGAGATAATTCTTATCGTATTTAGATTTTATTTTTATGCTAAAGGGCCTTATGTGCTATTTTACGCTTTCAGTTTAGAGTTAGCGTAAAGTTGTATTTAAATACAAATTAAGAATTTAAATACGAATATTTTGAATATCTACACGGGCATATTAATTAAAAAACAAATGAACTAAATCAAAAAATCATGATGAAATTTTTAGAAGTCTCTCCTGTAAAATTATGCTCTTTTGACATACGGCGGTTTAGCAATAAAGCGACGACATACAATCGTTCGCATGACACCCACATTAGAACACGAAATAATCACCAATTAACTACATCTGTTAGACACCCTAACTCATGCAAATAGCGACCGTATCATTCCCTAAAACAATTCAATAACCGGGAGCGGGGCACGTCACGTTCGGAATTGCCTCGTCACGTTCGAGACGTGACGAGACGTGACGTGACGTGTGACAAACTCGGCTGTTGGCGTGCCGGGTGATCGGCTTAGAATAGGGTTTTGCGGGTCGAAAGGCAAATCGCGTGGCAATTTGAGAAACTTTGTTACATTTTAGGCATTTTGTGGTAGATTTAAGTCCTTAACCAAACGAAAATAAATCTTATAAGGTGAGGGAAAACATCGCAAGAAAACATGCTCATAGTGTTGAAGTACTTCGATGTCGTGTGTGAAGTTCTGAATCCGAGCGCCCGGGTGGAAACTACAGCCTAATCCTTCTCATACTGAGAGGAAGCCTAAATGGTTTGTAATGAACATTTATTTGTATGGTAGTAAATAAGTACGTTTTTTTGCTCTCGCGATGCAGATAGTAATCCAAGCGGAACTTTCGTAAGGTTACTACTTTTCCCGTGTGGTGCCGGGTTAGAATAGCACCTCCCCCTTTCTTCCCGTGGGTGTCGTAAGAGTCGACTCTGGGAAAGGGTTAGTGTATTGTGGGCGATGGGCTAGCAACCTGTCACCGCAATATCACGTTTAATCATCTGGTTACCCTGAATTTGCTAGACGTGGCACTGGATTTTTGAATCCATGTGCTCTGCCTACCCCTCATGGGAATACAGGCGTGAGTATATGTATGTACTACTTTACCAGTTTACCACCACCTTTTTTGGTTGCTTGATTTGCCACCCTAGGTTTCGGTTTTTGCCTCTGTCAAGTAGCACTAGCAAGCGTCGCTAAAAAAGTCCATACAGAATAGGATCCTTCCAAAGAAAGTTTCTAATTTTAGACGGTCTAAGGTTGGTTGCTGTGGTGCTTACGCTCGTTTTTCTCAGAGACAGTTTATGTGCAATAAAACTGGAATTGAGTACGATTCCCATTCCACTTGCTTAACTTACTTCATGCCCTGTCGACTCTTCTAGCTACTAATAACCCAAGGCAATAGTGAATAAAACGATTAAACGTAACTTAAGAGACAAAAGATCATAAGATTTTGGAACAAAATTTTCCTTCGTAACATCGCGAAACGTCGTCAGACGTGACGTCTCATCCCAAGCGTGACATTGCTGAAGTGTGATACTTGAGATGTTTTCTCGCCTGTACTTTTATGAAAATCTTTGAGTAACAAGCGATGAAATAAGCCGATGTGTTATGTAGAATTTTTAATTCTTGTGAGGTAAACGCCGCAGTGCTCGACGCTGTACTATTATTTGTCGCCATTATAGGTATTGAGTTGTTACTAATAAGAATAAAATTTTGTCGTTTGGTTTCGGCTTTAGATTACATTTCTTCATTCCTTCCGTGGTTGTAAGCGGCTCGACTTAAGATATAAGTTAAGGTATTTTTTAGGTGACAGCTAGCAACCTGTCATTATAATTTAAGAGAGAGAAAGAGAGAGAGAGAGAGAGAGAGAGAGAGAGAGACTTTACTTCTTCTAGATTGCAAGTCTATCGTTTAATTACATCTAGACACATGAGGGTCGGAGACCTGGTTGACCCACAGGCTCCCCCTAATTCGGGCACCAGTCACCCCCACACGAGTCTTTCACACTAGTACCAAGCGAAATAAAGTATATCATCTTCCTACCTCTGTTGAAAAGAGGCATGATGATTATGTTTGTATGTTTATATCATAAAACTTATTGTGTTTAGAATACCATCCAAGCAGTGGCGAAACTATAGGGTGGCAGGGCTGGCAAAATGCCACGGGCCCCCGACCCAAAGGGGCCCCCGACTCTAGATTATTTTTCAACTTTGTACCTTTTGCTACTTGTTTTTTTTTTATTCATTGAGACAGCTAAAGACCATAATACAAATTCAAACTAAGCAACAGTAAGTAAACAATAAATTTTTGATCAACTTTAGAACGCATAGCTACCAATCACCGATGGTGTTTGCTTAAGTTTTTGTCGTGGTACGTTGGCAGCGTGTGTAAGCGTTTACAGTCGGGGCATTCCCTCATTGTGTTAACCAAGAAGGTCCTTTTTATATTCATTTATTTGTATGTATAGAGACATAGTTAGAGGCTCTTTTAATGTTGCCGTACTCGATAAGGTAGGTAAGGTAAGGTATTGCTTATTATTAGAAATTCGAAAATAACTAACATAAAGTATTTTTTCCTGGTGCCTTGTTTTTTTGTTTTAATTAAATCTTTGTAAGTATTTGTATTTTCTGCGAACAACATGCGATTTCCTAGCTAGTAATAAACTAGCTAATAACAGAAATTTAGGCTTTTTTAAAAACTTTCTCTTTATTTTGCCGACTTTGCGCAATGTGATTATTTTATACTGTTTTAAACTTTCGTGATTCTCACACATATTTATGTTTACGCGGGACTTAATCACGGTATTTTTTAATTACCTCTCGACGTTTCGGCCGCGTTACAGCAACCGTGGTCACGTAAACATAAATATGTGATTATTTTATTTATTTTCAAACAACTGAGCTGGCTAACTAATTTTATATTTATGGGACCCTTTATTGGTACTGTCATTTTTTCGATGACCATGTGCGTTGCAGTTCTCAGAATTATTAGCCTGCGTTACGTTTTTTATGAGGCCCCGGCTGTAGAAGAGACAATAGACGTCTTCGCCAGATGCTAGAACATGGAAACAAAAACTTTCGGTTTACGGAATTTGGAGAGAGCACTAGATAGTTAGTTATCCTTGAGGCGCGGAAGTGGAAACGCATCCACCAACCAATATTTCCGGATTGCTACACTACGCATTATTTATTTGATTGTTTTGTATTGGAAGCAAAGTAAAGTAATTGTGAAAGTTACAAATTAAAATGTGTAGTTCTAGAAAATATCTTAGTGGGAGTGAAAAACGAAACCGAAAGAGAGACTGATGAAATTTTTTTTACCAAAGATTAGTCAGTACTTTAAGAACGATGACTAATGTTTAATGAAAACGCGAGTGAAAAGTGCTACAAAAGTGAAGAATTGGACCTTACTAAAAGTTTACCAGAATTACAAGATACGCCATCCGACTGTGTCTCATATCCAGAACAACCAAAAAAAAATCTTAGTGCACCATATTTTGGTGTGTATAATGTATGTACAATATTGCATCTTCACATTAAATTTTCTTATTGGATACTAATTAGTAAAAACAAACAGCAACCAAAACTTACAAAACCTCAGATTCCAATAAGATAATTAAATGTGAAAATGCAAACATTGTACACACCAAAATACGGTGCACTTTAGATTTTTGTTTGTTTTGATTTTTCTTTAATGATTGTTTAATTAATATTAGTTATTATTATTATTTTGACATTTTATTAGAATTATTGTTATGTCTATGTCATTATAAATAAATATATAAATACACCAAATATTCTTGAAAATAAAATTTAATCACATAGTCGGGTAACTACATGAGTGGTTTATTAAAATCGAACTAAGTGACAATTATTACTTTTCTACTGATAGGGCCCCGCCCAATGAATTTGCCACGGGCCCCAGATGGTATAGTTACGCCACTGCATCCAAGACAATAACCATACATTATGACGTTATGCCAGAACGCAGTGAAATAAAATCCGAATCTAGATTTTGTAATACTCTGTGTGAGTCACACCAAAAGGGGTGTACGAATCATTTGCATATTGGGATTTGAGATTAAATTTTTCCCCATGTGGAGTCGGATTTAGAATTGTATGAAGGTATTTCTTCGGTGGATATCGTAAGAGGCGACTAAAGAAATATAATTAAGGTGTTGATTAGACGACAGGCTAGCAACCTGTCACTAGTAATCTAACTTTTACACCTTATTGTGTTAAGTGGCTACAAGACGTGAAATAGTCAAGGATTTGACTATGTAACGTTTCTTGGCTCTGTCTACCCCATTTGAGAATATATGTATGTTAGTGTAATATGTACGTGCTTATATTTATAGTTATTCATGTGACTGCTGCGTAATAAATGGCATTAATATACGTGTGTATATTTTGAAAGGAACTTGAAGGGTGAATTTCATAAAGAATTATGAGTGTTTTAATGCATTATTAAGTACAGTCGCATACATAATATACCTTACCTTAATACCATTCATTCAATATTTTTGAAAAATTTTAATACAGCATTTGTACAAAATACAAAGAACAGCTTAAATGGCGGCAATACGGAATTACTATCACTTGTTTTATAAAGAAAACCGATTTTATAGAGTCGTTTTTTTTTTTACTTTTTATATTATTATTTTTATTTTTTTTGTTTAATTAGTTTAAGTTCTTTATTTATTGTATTGACATTTGATTACTTTTTGTTCAAATAAATGACTTTTTATTTAATGTAGAACAAATTAAAAGTATAAGGAATTTTATAGAGTAAACTTTATAATGCTACCACAGGATACACGCTTCTTATAACAGGCCTAACATACAGTAGACCCATTATGACATGGAAAGATATACAATATGATTTGCAACATATGACATTTTCCCAACAACTCAACTCAAATGACATTGAAGCGACGTCGCAAAAATATGTCCAATCGATACCCACCCCAGCAATTACTAGCTTATCAGACAGAGCCTGCAACAATATGGGGGAGGTATAGATTGCATGCAAACATAGAGCTATCAACTGTAAGTCCTCGGCTAATCTTCTTAATCGTAAAAACAAATGAAAAGAGTTTATCCCACTTTGCTTGTTATACGTACAATCGATCGCATTGACCTCCCATTGGATTTTGTCACTATAAACATTTGAAAATTTCTTTGCTAAGCAGTGCAATTTTGCGTTGAGGTTTATTGTGAATAGGTTCTTGATAGATAAGGGAAGAACAAATTCAATGATACAGTAGTTATCGAAGTAGAGAGATGAAATTGCTAGTCAATGATAGATAGTGTAACCGTAGAGTGAAGTATGTAGACAAACTAATAATCTAAGGGTAACTCTAAATTGTCCATCAAGAGATGTACATTTTTCGTTTACAACTTACTCCGAAGGACTGAAGTATTTTTCTATCACTGTTGTGTCAACCTTACTTATTAGCCCAGAATAGCCTACTGCATAACATAGAAAGGGAATCTTTATTGCGTTCATTGTGACTACGTTCTGCGTTGTTAGAAATCGATTGTTTTGACTGAACATAGATTTGTCTGAAGTTTTAGATATTTATCTGCCTTCAGTCAGTTTCGTGCTATTCTGTATTAGTACTACTAACAAAAATATTTTTTTAATCAACGTTTACATCTGCCAACATTATGAATGCAATTTCGACTTTCCAGATGCTCTCAAGCGCATGAAAGGGTTTTTAAACCCCAATCACATTCTGGAGCATCATCTCACAATGCACAAACAATACATTTCACACACCCATAATTACTCGAAAGTATAGCAATCCAAAGACAATTCGTTATACCAGAGTCAAAATCATCAGGGGGACGGCTAAAAGCAACACTTCATATTTGTTATTACGAACACCGCGCGGGAGGGTTCCATTCATATTCAAATCACTTTCAAATCTACAACTACTATTATCCCAAACGCATTGTGTAGGTCCTTAGGGACCTATATCATTATATCTGGCCTCCTCCGAATCATTCCCGTTGTAAAAGTATTGTTGTGTTCCAAACCCGAGCGTGGGCCAAATTATTGTCACGAGGGTGATTCGAAAACGCTTCGTATCAATTTACTACGTATTTACTGTCATTAATGACACATGTTTTACGGTTCACCTATTATCTGTTCCTTAAATGGTTTTCATAAACTAATAACAATTTTATCGGTGATAAATTTCGAAGCCGAATCTTTTCTGTGGACGTCCATTAGCAATAAAACATTGGAGAATTCATCGGTGTCTTTGGGGTATAATTTATATGGCGGTAAATGTTTTTATGCGGCATTAAAGTTCGATTCTTCTATCGGATTGTCTAATGCGAGTGGCGCCTAGATTCCGGACGGATGTCCTCGCCCGTAACTTTGTCCCGAACAAACATTGCCTCGACGGTTTTGTTTTTTAAATAAGCAAACTCTGTTATGTCGGGATTAACTTCGGTAGTAGTAAAATATTGACTCGTCTCATTGGTTACATTCGGGGTCGTGTTTTTGGAGCAGTTTCCTAAATTAACAACGTTTTTGTGCTGCGTGAGGTTACCTTTGGGGAGGTTTTCTGCAAATTACGAATAACGTGTTGGCATTTGCTGTCATGTTTTCGTGCCGTGAGTGTTTTATGTCGATGTACGAGGACATCTGCAGAATTAAGGTTATCTTTTAAACTATCCTTAACATTGTCCTTAGTATGTGGGTATGGTAACTATTAACAATGTATAGATCATGGTACGATACCCCGACAATCACAATCATCGCGAAAACTGACTTCGAGAGACGCGTTTCACGACTCACGTCAACAAATGAGCAGCGAACTAGCAGTTGTTATTTTATCAGCGAAAACATTCAAACTGCAATCATAATTAAATCTCGCATCAAATTTATCTCCCATCTTGCCCACCAAGACAATCACATTCCCGATAGTCATAATAAAGCGAAAGTCTGCCACTCCCATCGAGACGGAGTTTATTAATTATGTATGCGATGCATGTTTAATAGGCATCGTACCTAACAGTTCGTATAGTGTAAAAGGCCATGATGCTATATTAAAAACTCGTATCAACTATCGTTTCCGTTGATGGTGTTAGAATGATAAATCCCGGATATGACAATACTATGGCCATTGTTTTAGAGTTAACAATGCTGGCAGACGGACAAAAAATGGGAGGGCGAAGATGAATAAATCTAAATCGCATTTAAGACAGAAAGTGGTCCAACGGCTTAACGAGATGTATCGGCTATTGAGAAGCCCTTACGGAGAGCTATATAAATAAAAGGTTGGAACTATTCAATGGTCCATTAAAAGTATCGGAGGATGCCATGAATACCTATAAGCTGATGCATGGTAATTGTACACACTTAGATGTCTTAAAATGTAGGGTTAAGGTAACATTCCAATGTCGACCGCATGCGGCAGTCGCAGACGATGTGTCGTCGATAATGTAAGTCGTATCTACGCGTTGCCTTGTGGTGTCGGGTTTAGAATAACACCTTTCGATTACTTCCGTGGATGTTGTAACGTCGTAAGAGGCGACTCAGGAAATAGGTTTAGGTACATAATAGGCGAAAGGCTATCAATCTGTCACTACATTACTGCTCAACTTAAAAACTTAAAATTTGCTAGGAGAGGGTTTAAAATCTTAAATAGTCATAAATTTATCTATGCAGCGTTCGTGTGATCTGTCTACCTCATTTGCAACTACAGTGTTTAATTTTGACGACACGACGATAGCAATTTTAATTACATAAATACGAGCAGATGTCATGTTGGGCGACCACAGATCAGTAATTTTGCTAATACCGAAGCATTGACGCAGTTGATAAAAATGTCATGTTGACTGGCAATATTATACTTGAAAGTTTGTTTGTTTTGTCGTAATCATCTACAGAGCATACAATCTAATGGTATAGCATGACAAACTTCTTAATGACTAAGATTGGGTGCTCCGAAGATAGTTTTCAGTTGTTGAAACTATGACTGCTGTGCAGTTGCACGACGTAAAAACTTGTCGCTGAGGTTAGTTGCTTTTGCATGCGGTCGTCATTGAAAAGTCACATTTTAATTTAACTGTTTCAAAATCACATATCTGTCAAAAGATGTCATATTTCCATATCGTTGTTACACTGTTTATGAGATAATTTGGCTTTAGTATCGCATCATATTACTATATTATTATAAGGTTATTAGTTTATGGTTAAACGTAGGTGGCGTAACAGAAGTACGATGAAAAAAGTTAACGATGTCAATCAAATTTATTGCTCAAATAAGTTAAAACTAAGTTCGTATGACTTACTTTATTAATACATGATTAAATTTACGGATTGTGAAGTAAACTATAGGTTGTGTCCTTAGCAAGATGCCCAAACCTCATCTTTAAGAAGCTAGTAAGTCAAAACGTCAAAAAGAGTAACCAAAGTCTGTATATTGCACTTTAAAAGAGTCCTCATTTCCAACAGTTAAGTAGGTACAGGTACACTGCTAAAAAGTAATGATGACGATGACGATGACAATGAGAACGTTACGCTTTTAATTAACCACACAGCAATACCTTTAGAGACATTAGGTTTGTCTAGAGAAAGTTATTTATTTCGTCGTTACTTAGTCGTTTATTCCTGATATTATGTTTTTGTTTGATAGCGACTTCTGTTGTCCAGATAATAACAAGAAAACCTTAGTGTGTGAGTTTGAATCCGTACTTAGCCGGTTTTTTAATTTTCCAGTGGTACATTCACTGACGTTGTGACCATTGGCCACCAGCAACACGCTACTAAGTTACGACCACTTTCAAACATCAAGCTTACGAAACTCCCAAGATTTACATTCGTTATTTAAATTGACAGAAACCTGATAACCCTACAGGTTTATGTGTGTCCAAAGCATTAATTCTAATTTCAAAGTTCAACCCGGTGCCCATTCAAAATACAGAATTTACGTCAAAACGGCTAGCAAGTGTTTGGTTACCACTTAATTTATTGGCATTGCTGAATTTGTTTGCATTGGCAGTTTCATCATAATATAAACCACTTGGACGAGTTGTTTCTACAGTTGTGTCTATTTTATTTTCGATATCGTTGTAGTCCAAATTAATTTGCACTAATAAGAAAACATGTGCCAATTTTCATCAAAAACCGTGCAAATTGCATTGAAATTGTAGCGTAGCATCTTTATGAAACGTAAATCATGAAAAGCGAAATCAGTGTTCTTTTGTTTGCAATAAAATTGGTTTGATTTTATGCATTAATTGATTTCATTTTGTAATAGTCAATATCAAATGTTTATGATCATGCGCTTTACAACCGCAGAATTTAATTGAAATCATCTGGTGTACTAGTAACAACTTTATTATAATTCTGAGATCTATTTGATTTATTT
Organism: Adoxophyes honmai; assembly: GCA_005406045.1. Taxonomy (NCBI): domain Eukaryota; kingdom Metazoa; phylum Arthropoda; class Insecta; order Lepidoptera; family Tortricidae; genus Adoxophyes; species Adoxophyes honmai. The sequence goes on along the minus strand of BHDV01017521.1, from coordinate 177,407 downwards.
TACATGTTCGGATATCGATCGTTGCCATCTTTTTCTTAACTTATCTAATTTTCTTCAGTAAAAATCACAGCATAGTTTAAGTATTTTCTTGCATTTATTAATTTCCAATTAGGTACTTACTTATCAATATTTATTTTCTTAGTAATAACACTGGGCACGTTTATTAATGTAGATTTCTTCTATCCATTAGTTACCAAAATGTAACCGGACAGCATTAATTCAGTGCATTTCGCTTTCAATTTTGTTTTTTAATTAAATTAGCATATTGGAGTTGATTTTAACACCGTGCCTTATCAAAGGACGCGACAGGGACGCGTAGTATTTAGTGACAGGAGACGTCAGGGTGATGTTCCTTATGAAAGTTGAATAGATTTAGCAGGTACTTTGCGGAAGTCCATAACAATTATGATTTGCATAAAATTCCCTTGCTCGATCGCAGTCACAACTTCGTTATGGCTAAGTTCACTATTTTGTAGTGAAGAAAATATTATATTTCCTCTAAACATTGCCTAATAGTAAAACAGAAATATTATTATTAATTCAATTATTGCACAAGAGGGCGTATATTCGAGCGTTTCAACCGTCTCATTCATCTGGAGACTTTTCTGTAAATATGGTAGAATATTCTGATACCATCGTTTAGTCATTTGTTAGAGGAACAGGAACTCTTAACAAATAGCCAAAAACGATGTCAAAATCTGCAGCAGATTCAGAATAGTGACAGGTTGCTAGAAATTTGTTGGTAGAATAATGTGGTGAAAAGGTGGGCCACAAAGGGTCTTCTCTCATAAATACTCCCTGGTCAGTGACAATATCAGCTGAAAGCCATCAGTGCAAATGTGTCCAATTAGAGAGACCAAACCGTCTGCATTTTTCCAGTTTTTTTTTCAGATGAAAAAAGAAAAATGTTATCTGGATTGAAAAAAAAATCATAGCTTCATTGCTTTTTGCCGTTCAGAATTTTAACTCACTTTTGATTTTTTAGTATTTCAGTTGTTTGTTATTTGGGCGCATGATATAGTCATCATTTTAGGTAAAGGTGCTCATACGCTTGAGGATTATCTTGTAACATGGCCTAACGAACAATAATATATTTTTTGTGAACTGGTCGTCATTGTCATCCATGCTAGATTATGTGTACCAAATTTCAAGTCAATGGGGCCAACTGTTGAAGAGTTCCCTCTTGCTGACATGGTCCTGACTAAGAGTTCATCCGAATGGAGAAACCACTTGACATGGTCCTGACTGTAACATCTGATTCCTATAACCTTAATTATTGTATTGTCATCCGATTTAGACACGTATACAAAAGTTCAGCTCAATCGGTAACAGGATAGTTGATCCGATTGGTCTTGCATAAGAGGAATGAAGATTATTATAAAAACAAATTCTTGATATTATCTTGATAACGTTCTGCGTAACCCAACCAAAATTACGCCGGGTTACGCAATTGTTTCGTAAACACCTGTTACAAAACACATTATCTCCTTTCACGATAAGGACGAAATGCTGTGCCAACATTACGGAAATCCAAACAAAATTGAACCTAAAATTTCTCAAGGGAACCACCTTTATCTCGGGGACACCGTTACCCAGCCTAATCAAACAAGACGCACATACATACATACATTTTATGAGGTAATAACTTCCGGCCTAACCGACCTCTCGCACCTATTGCACGTGCGAATGCTATCTCGCTTTCATGTTTTGTGAAAGAAAGAGATGCGGCTTGTTGACTTTTTTAAACGCGGC
>BHDV01017521.1:81375-173093 GCA_005406045.1 Adoxophyes honmai | reverse complement strand
TAACAATTATGCATGCAAATAAAAGAAAAGAAAAAAAGTATCACATTTCCGTGCCAAATAGCACCAAAAGGGCCGCACTCAGCATCAGTGTCGCCTAAAGCATGCCTTAAACTATATCCTTAGTTTCCACTTACGACATCGACGGAAAAACGGAGAGGTGTTCAAAGGCACCTTAGGTTTTTTTTTCTTGTTCGATTGCTCCCATAATAGTAATACTGTTTAAAAACAAGGAATGCCACAAGTGGTAGCAAACCGATCCAACCAGGCTTCGAAGGACCAACAAAAACAAAACACCACCAAATTCCTCAAAAGTTAAATAATGTTGATTTATATCAACTAAAATTGGGGGTACAAATAAAAACTTGCCTTTATAACGATCGCTAAAAACTGCCTTTTGGGTGTCTTGTAGCCCGGAATTTATAGGAAAACGAACATTTCTAAACATTGCTATACAATGCGGCGCTTGGCTGATACTTTGAACTCATTCGCTAACCTACTACGCAATGTATGACTAACCACGCGATTTTTCATACCAGTATGAATTCCAGGTCGATTTGGAAGTATAATAAGAGATGTGTGTTTCTTTCGGCGGCGGCGGCGTGCACAAAATTCTAATTCGGACTAATGAAAGTGTGGACAAGTCTTTAGGGTTTCGTAAAATAGGTTTCGTGGAAAATGTGATGAAACCCTTTTGAGTTTAAATTTATAGAATATGGAATCTTTTGTAGGTATAACACCATCCTATTACTAAGATAAGGCTTTTAAATGCAGTTAAAACTGTTTTTTAAATTCAAATAATGCCTTATTTCAGTAAAATGCTCCATCTGGAATATTCAACGAAATATCCCTCCATTAGCTTTAGGACGCCAAGTATTTGTATACCTTAAATCTATTGCCTTAGTCGCCTCTTACAACATCGACTGAAAAAAGAGAGGTGCTGTCGACGACAAGTTGGTTGCTGCAGGAAGCAGTCGATATTTAAATGCCACAATTCCACAGAACCCAAACCACAACCAATTTTTTCCACAAGAATCCGTAGCTCACCCATCAAATTCCAGCCGGCAGGTACGAGGCGAAACGATAAAAATGCTGCCTCCATAAATATTCATCCACGGTTAGGGCTAACTGTTAGAAATATGGGGTTTGTCAAAGCGCCGCGTAATCATAATTTTTATGTCTTGAGATGTGGGGTTTACAAGGCTGAGAGAACAACCATTGATACTTAGTTTTGCCTTGCTTTCGTGGGTGTCGTGCGAGGCGACTAAGGATATAGGTTGAGGTACATTTTAGGCGAAAGACTTGTAATCTGCTACTATAGTATCTCTGAATCTGAACTTAAGGTCTAAAAATATGCTAGAAGTGGTTACGAAACGTGAAGTACCTAGTCATGAATTTGTCTTATTATCGTGTGTCAGTAAGAACCTACAGTATCCAACCAAAAAGTTTAAACATCGGTCTTTGAATAAAGACTGAGCAAACCTTCCTTTGACAAAAACTAAGCGAACTCACTTAAAAATTCACACTCTCACTCAATATTATAGTGCCAAATCTGTACTATTTTATGTCGACGGGAACTCAGCTTATGTTAAATTGACACACATTCGTGTCGTGATGGGTGCAATTTTTATGCTCTTTGTGAAAATTAGGAGAGGATTTTCTGCTGAATTATGTCTAAAGAAAAATCACGTAGAATCTAATTGAATATGAATAGATAATGAAACAAGGTTAGGGTATTGAACGTTCAGGAGTAGGTATGTTTGTGTTTAGTACATACATACATACATACAATCACGCCTGTATTCCCCAACGGGATAGGCAGAGCACACAAAACGCTACATAGACAAAACAATGACTATTTCACGTTTTGTGGCCACTTGTAGCATAGTGTTTTTAGGTTTTGAGGTGGCAGGTACAATAGTGCCAGGTTGCTAGACTGTCACCTAAAGTATAACTTAACTATTGTGCTTAGTAATGTACATTTATTAACTAACCGCAAAAGAAAATAATAATGTTTTTTTATGGCATAAAAAACATAGGTATTTGAAAGAATTAACTTTGAATATGAAACTGGCTGTGAGACTCACTCATAATGATCCAAGGTACATCCATACTAGCTGTCCTACAACTCTTATGTAGAGGTAGTCCTCTGCGGCTTCTAAATGATGGGCCACGGACTAGACTGAAACATGACGTTCTAAACTCGATTTAAGACGTCGGTTATCCATATTTTTGTGAAAGGATTAACTTTCTATTTATAGCCGAAATTAAAGCAGGCAAAAAATTGTACTAAGTCGATTCCAAGAATTTCTGTGTAAAAAATCTCGAGACAAATAGAATTTGATTTCATCCCGTTATAATTCTTCCTTTCTCCGTAATACTGATTATAATTATCCAAAATCTGGCTTAAGCCAAAGAATTGCGTCGGTTGCGATCCTTGAAAATTCTTAATCCTTTTCTTTGTCGCCAAATTTTTAGCTTAAGTAGATTTCTTTGACGCGAAGTTTATTTTTATCACCTCAAAAGAGTTTCTTGGAAATAACTCGCTGATAACTCGGACAAAAGGAGTTTATTAAATTTTGTGTGACGTTTTAATAATATTAGAAATTTTGGACTAAGATGTCAATTTTAACTTAATTGAAGAATATTACGATAGTAAAGTACGTACTCTTGTACAGTCGATGAATTTTATGTCTATGCCACTCTAAACCTTTTCTCCATATAAGATCAATATTTACCTACTTGATTATTGGTTAGTATCATATGGTACCTATGTCAGAAAGACATTTATTGTAAAAGGGTTCTTAAGCACATGAATCAAGTTCTTTGACTGTACCTACAATACTAATAATTATAGGAGTTAAGTTTGATTAAATTAAAAACATCTATGTAAAGAAAATAATTTAAGTCCTCTTTATTTTCAAAAGTTTTGATTTAGTTTATTGTCCAGAATCAAACTGAACGAGCTAAATTTGATCCACTTCTCAGTTACCGCTTTAGTTGAAATTTTGTAAACTTGTGTCAGTTTGACTACTACAGCAGAGCTATACTCTGTCGGTTTAGGTACTTAACTAAATGTAAACAAACTTCATGTCAGATTTGACAGGTTAGTAGGGCTTTTTTAACTACCCACATTTTATCGGATGCTCAAATAGTTTAGCAAAGGAATCTTACCTAATATTTATTGATCAGATGAACTTTAGTGCTCTAATTCCGATTGTTCCTTGTTTACCTAAATGTATGCACCAACAACATTTTTTATTGTCTTTCCTTCGCTAAACTATTTGAACGTCCGACTAAATGTGGGTAGTAAAAAAAACCTTCTAAGCCCGTCAAATCTGTCAAGGAGTTTGTTTACTTTTAGTTAAGTACCTAAACCGACAGAGTAGATAGGTAATAAAATAAATAAAATAACTTGGCGTTATTTTCTTCTTACTCAGGATCCCACTATTTTTATCTCAAATCCTTTTTTGTCTTTTCTATTTATTGTGCGAAACCGTAATTATATTTAATTGCGGTCATATATTACATTTATACTCCTTAGTTATCTTAAATAGGTACTAAAAAACTAGACCAAAGTATTTTTAAACTAATAATTACCTTATTTTTACTTAAAGTAAAGCTTCCCACTCGTAATTAGTACAGAGCTTGGGAAACAACTTAATTAACAGCTTTCTCATGACTTCAAAAGCTTAGTATCGTCATTAACTATCATTTACATTCAAATTGGACTTTCTTAATCAAATATTGGAATCTAAACGGTTTTAACACTCTGAAATTATAATTAAAACCGTTTCTTTTAATTCAAACAAGCCGTTAGCCTGGTTGAAATTAATTTTTATTTGGTTTGTGTCGATAAGAACGGTGTTCGATGTGGTAATGCTGCGGTTACAGTTATTTGGTTGATCCTTTACAGATTGAAACTTTGGTCGATTTTTTTTACACCACAAGAACAGTAAATAAACCCGATTAAACTGAGTAAGTCTGCAAAAAGAAGTTTCTTTTTTCTTACGAATTTCTTCTTTAGTGAAGAAAACTGACAAAAAAGTATTGCTATGGCAACAATAAAATTAATGTGCTGCAAGACCTATGGTGGGGAAGACAGGCGGCCACACTTGGCAGGACCTGTATATCATGACTGTCACCAGTTCTCCGACCCTCAACTGACTGTAGCTGCTTTATTATAGTTAATATGTATTGTGTGTGCGTTATTAAATATAATATGTGTGTATATGAGTGCAATGTTTTTGTCACAGGTGGATCGACAAGTTGACAACACATTTTTTACACGTCATCGATTAAAATAAATTCTAAGACGTGCTAAAGGCAACATTATAATCAAACCTAAATTAACTCCCGCTGTCGCTGAAAGGCCACAAATATTATCTAAATGAAGACGCAATAAACTCCGAAGTTCTAACCAACAAAAAACAACACAAAAACAAGCCCTCGGTTCTCATAGTTCTGCCATAAGGTACAATCAATCAATGTCCCTAAAAATAAAAAAATCGACCCACGTAAGGCAAAGAAAAAGCCGTGTTCAGTTTTTGTGACCCCAAATATAGTTTATTTTGACGGTTAAGCTGGTAAACTTTTGTGTTTTTAATTCAGTTCCATTAGAAATAGGTGTTTTATGGGTTAGTGGATTATTCTTGTCTGAGATGAAATCATGCCCGTGTGGTTTTGGGATACAATAAAACCTCTCCACTTCTTCCGTGGATGTTGTAAGAGGCGACCAAGGAAACAAAAGACACTCGCAGCTTCTACGTTTTGATCCGCACCTTAGCCTCTTTACAACCCTTTCGTATGCACTTTTCAATCGTATTGGCGCGTCAGTCGCGCATTCGTATCGTTTTTTTATGCGTGTTTGAATCTACCGCAAAAAACTACAACTACTGCGCAGGAGACGCGTCGTCTGCGCATTTTAAATACGCCATCTCCTAGGAACCTTAGTCTCCTGAGTCGATAGATGTTGGCGGACCTAAAAATCCTCTCGGACATGGCCCATTGCCACTAAGGCAATCATGGTCATATTCAAATAAGCGCTGAGCCGTGTCTTGACTGAGTGCCCTATTTCACGGGGTTCCTACCCTGAGGGACACTCCGGGCAGTCACGTCGCGCCATTTTTATTTTTGCTGTTATCTCCCCCTCCATTTGTTAAGGACAGCTTACTCTTGTCTTTTATGAGGGAAGTGTATCGAGATATTGTTGTTTTGTTCGCTGTCTTTTAGGAGCTAGCGATGCGTGGTTGACAGAAAATATGGCGGCAAGCTGAAGGGGAAGACACGGGCATGTTAAGATTGTTTAAATCATGCTTTGATTTATATCGTACAAGATGTTTTTGAATATGGATATTTTAGTGTAATTGCTAGTGATTTTATTGGTCAGAATCAAAAAATCAAATAATTTCTCAACAGAAAAAATCACGATGCCACTTCTAAAGAATAAACTATCAATGCCATTTTGCCTTGTAGTGTCGGGTTTAATGGCTATTTTTAGCAAAATTTTATATTGTAACACAGGTTGCCCTAGCCTAAACTCTTAGTTTCCTCTAGTTGACTCTTACTATTGGAAAGGCCTTTCAACCAAAACTATAGCCGAGCGGACTTCTAGACTTATAGCAATACTTTTACTGCAATATCAGACTACATTCTAAAACTTTCGAACCATCGGATAGCTACTTAACCCTTTCATATGCGTGCCCGACACGCTCTTGCCCGGTTTTTAACATTTTCCTTTTGCACGTGTTCAATAATCAAAGATGATTCAGTATGACTAATAAAGCCACAAAGACGACGGATATCGTTATGGCCATCGACATCCTATAAAACTCTTTTTTTAGTTCCAGTATTGTGTGCAAATTTGTCGAGCAGCCGATGAGCACGACTTATCGTCCTTATAAATAGCTTTTATAAGAATGTCTATTGTTAACTGACCTAGGTGCACTTCGTACCATAATGGTGTTATTCTTTAATACACTTCTTCATTTCTTCCGTGGATGTTGTGAGAGGTGACTAAGGATATAGGTTAAGGTATATTTTAGGCGACAGGCAAGCAATCTGTCACTATTTTTATCTCTTTAATCTAACGCAAAACCACTAAATACAGTGTGTTACCGGCGTTCGGGCATTTCTTGAAGCAGTGTTAAGAGATGCGGTTTGTTAATCGAACCATTAACATAATTGCATTAAAAAACAAAATTTCACATCGCGTTACTTTTCTAAGAAAAGTTTAATTGCAAGCGATGTACAACAAAGTTTCTGTCACTAAATGACAAATCTAATGTCATCTTAGTATTAACTGGAAGTTAAGTGAAGTTAAGTTACGCATACATTGAAGACCCAGAAAATGGAAGAATTGCATTTGTGGCTTTATTTTAAATAATTATGATCTGCTAATACTTGCAAACGATTGCTAATTTGATGCATTATCGTCAGTTTTAATAAATGCCCGCACGCCGGTAACACACTGTATATTCTAAAAGTGGCCATTAAATGTGATGTGGTCATGGTTTTGGCTTTGTTGTGTTTCGTGTGCTCTGTCTATCCTATTTGGTAATACAAGCGTGATGTATGTACATGTATTTTTTTTGTAGTTTTACTTTCCAAAATATCATAAAAAGGCGTAATTTGTTATATTGAAACTAATGAGACGGACAGTAAATGAAAATGATACAACCCCATCCCAGAACTAGGGAAATTCTTAAACACGAACAAAAGACAAACATTAATAAGATACATTTCTCATTAAACCTAATCACATCCCAAGAACCCAACGACCCAGCACATTGATTCCTACCCTCATCTCATTAAATAACCAGGATCTTAACACCTTGTATTGCCAAAAAAGGGAATCCTAAAAAACCTCCCTTAAGAGCAACGAACCCTGAAAATATTATGATTTATTAAAGCATGGACAGAGTACTCAGTACAGATCCAAAAGAGCAAACAAACATAATGTTTCAGTATGGCACTTACGCTCTTTCTGTTATGGGAACCCCATCTAGCACCGGGCATGAAAGGACAAGCTCCCAAATGAATATAGAAATGTTTTTTGCATTTTTCATCGCATTTACGCCCTGAAAATGTTTTCGACCACTGTCTCGTTTGACGTTTTTTGTTAGGCGGTATGCATAGAATTCAGAGGAATAGCCGCTTGTATATTTTTTACGTGCCTTTGTTGTGGATAAAGTTACGTATGCGACTGTAAAATAAGCATTAAAATACTTGTGACTACTTATGAAATTCGTTTTTCGGGCTTGTTTTATAAACGTCTTAATGTTTTTTATTATGGAACAGTCGGATAAAGTAAAAAACTATTATGTCAAGATAAATTCACAAACTTTTTTGAGATCACAAGCACACGACATACAGTTTTTAATTCTCCTTTAGTATTTTTTTGGGTTTGTACATTGGTAGCCTGTTGCCTTAAGCACGCCTAAACATAAATATATATCCTTAGGGTCCTGTTATTACGTAGAATTGCTTTTTTTAACCCGACTTGCACCACAAGCATAATACAAATAAAATTTCGAAAAATCAACATCGTTACGACCCAATGTAGCAATTAAAATAAATAATCGAATTATCCTAACACGATCAATTGACACATCGCAAATAAAGAATCGCAGTAATTAATGAATGGACATAAAAACGGAAAATTACGAACTTGTAATTAAATATGGCCCATAAGCACCACATGCAGAGAAATTAATTTGACATCATGAGTTCGAATTACCTCATTACTTAAGATTTTAACGATGACGCCGTTGGCATATGAATAAACACTATTCCGTAGGCTTTAGGTATAATTTTGCGGAGCAAGTTCTGAGAAAACTTGACCTAAAGAGATCCAAAATGATGAAAGAAAACGTCGCAATCGTTTTTTAAAAAGATACTATCGAGAATATTGCAAGACGTATGTTTTAAGTTGCAAGACGTCGTTATGCCATTTAATGTTTTTATAAGGGAAATTTCGGTTCTTCATGAGGTTTTGGTTTCGTGGATGTCGTAAAAGTCGACTAAAGAAATACATTTAGGTATAATTTAGGCGACAGGCTAACAGCCTGCCACTATTATACCACTTAACTTCAAAACTACAAAATATGCGTTAAATGGTAATGTTTTAGTCTGTGTAGCGATTCATGTACTCTATAGAACATTTTTTTCTATTTACCCTTGACATGCCTCGAGACTCTTATTTATCAATTTATCATTCATATCAGTTCTCGCGTTTGCTACTTCTTGTACTTTCATTCTACATAACTAGTTCTTTCTATCATTCGTCATCTTCTATTCATCATACGAGTAGGATTCCATTCTATATGATTCTATTTTCTTGATTTAGGTTACTTACTCCATTACTTACTTTGTCTAGAAGATTGCTTACTTTCTCTTATGTCTACATACATACATACATATTCTCACGCCTGTAATCCCAAGAGGGGTAGGTAGAGCACATGAATTAGCACTGGATTTTTTAATTCATGTGCTCTGCCTACCCCTCTCTTATGTCTACTTAGGGAAAATGAGTGTTACACAGGGTTCGGTTCTTTATTGTAGAATAATTTGGTGCACATTCTGAAGCTCTCTACCCCATTCGGGAATACAAAACGTTATCTTTGTATGTGTAGTTAGAGAAATTGTATGTTTAACACGATGATATTAATTCTAAAATTAGTCAAATTACAATTTCCGACCAGGTGCCTGACATAAATACATAATATTTAAGTCCATAGTGCAGTCTGTCGTTGAAATGCGAACAACAACTTTACTGCGAAACATTTCCTCGAGTGTATAATAAAACAAAAGACATAGAAATGAAAATTTTTAAATTCTTGATTATTCTACGGACGAAAATGACGTAAAAGAGTCCAGCCATAATAAAAATGTAAATTCCTGAACGGAGTCGCAATCAAATAGAGGCATGAGTTGTACCAGCTCGCTCGAATTTATTATGAAATTTTAATGCCGCTCTATTCCTACAAATTGCGCTGGGCAAAGATTGTTGGAGATGAGATATATGTTTTGAGTTATGAAAAGCGAGGAATAATGAATGAAAAGAGGAATCCAGCTCACATAGAAGATTAAAAAATAAAAGACGATCTGTCCATATCATCTTTAGAGTAAACATTATATTTCCTTGGAGTATCGGCTTAGAAATACTTCTCCTTTTCTTCCGTGGATGTCATAAGAGGAAAGTCCCGCGGCATAATAAATAAACCTGTTACTATGACAGGTTGTTAGCCTGTCGCCTAAAATACACCCTAAACCTACGAGTAGTTCTTTAGTTGTTGTTGTTGAATGTTGACCCACGGAAGAAAAGCAGTGGTGTAATTATAAACCACACAAGGACTTTTCTGGTACATTCTTAGAACTTTATGCCTTATTTCGAAGCATAAGTTTCTCGTTGATTATGCCGCAAGCTTTGAGTTACTTTTTTTAAATGTTATTTACTGTTGAGGCTTTTATAGTCGGTAACTAAACATTAACTTTAAGATCAATGCGTTTTTAATTCGACTTTATTTGCCAATAAAATTGCATATAACATTTTTTTTGGTCCTTCGTACACGACGGAGGCATATTTAAACTGCTAAGCATAATTTACTACAAGCGCTTAACGTAATTTTTGCTTAATTACTTAATAAAATAAAAATAAAATATTAAAGATCAGCGATATTTATGAAAGTGAAAGGGATTATAATCACGTCTTTATATCCAGATTAACTCGACATTTCAGCCCAAATCGTGACCCATCACGGCGTCACACGGTAGTTTTATAATATTTATGATTTTATATCTTTATCATATTTACTAAAAAAAAATGACTTTTCTATGAAAAATTCACGGTCACTCAAAACCTGGCGAAGGTTGTATCTTCACTTAGAATCAATCACTTAGAACCTCTATTTAAACGCACTTATTTTCTTCGAACTTTAAAGAACTGCCACAAAAGGCAAAGATAACTACACCTAGAAGGGACAATGGAGAGTAATGTAGTGTGGAAGCAACGGGGCGTGGTTAGATGCAAATTGCGCGGATTAGCCGCAGGCGCAGAACAAATCGTGAGCGGTCCGGTAGCTGACAAAACGCTCTAGGCTGGCCAGCGTGCTTGTAATTCAACCGATGCTGGCTTATCCAGATTTTGTGGGACGAAATTTGAATCTTTGATGACGGGGAGTTGTGGAGGAGGTGGCCATTTTGTCATAGATTATGATGGTGGGGATTGATTTTTTGTAGTTACTTTTGGGTATACTAAAAATGGCTGGAAACCTGTCGCTGTTAAACTTCATTTTCAAGTTTTATGCGTCTAAAAGAAAATTCTGTGTCGGGTTAGAATATCATCCCTCCATTTCTTCCGTGGATGTCGTGAGAGGCGACTGGAAATAGTTTTAGTTACACTTTAGGCGACGGGGTAGCAATCTGTCACTATGCTACTTATCCATCTATTATACCTAAACTTGTGCTAAAAATTTCGAATAAAGTTAAAATCACAGTGAATCAAATGAAAACGCAAATTAATTTACACATTATATTTATGTTAAATTAAATAAACGTCATATCTGTATTCCCAAAATGACAACAAAGCACTAGAAACATTAAATAGCTAAAACTATGACTGTTTCCCATTTCATTGGTAGCAACGACTGTAGAATTTACAGAGCAATAATTGTTATCTTGCAGAAAGTATTATCAATTAAACAATTTGAAAGCAAACCCTTTTTCTTAAATACTTACTTTCTTATGTGTACTCACAATCACAGATACTTAAAGATGTTTGCAATTCTTGCAATTATAACAGAGATCAAGGCATGGGATAGCGAATCAGAGACAAATTACTTCGTGACTGGACCTACACAGTAGCTCACGAAACTCTATCTCTGTATATCTTCGTATATCTTCTTCACAGAGCACACAAACTTTACACGAAACCGTGACCAGAAAAATCACTCTTAGCATGTTTTTATGTTTTGAAGAGGTACTATAGCGACAGGTTGCTAGCCTGGCGCCTAAAGCGTATCTCTTCCTATTTACTTAATTGTGTATAATTCTTTTTATTGTACAAAACATGACAGACTAACAAGTATAGAACAATTTAAAAGTACAAAATCAATAAGTTCTCTTCATGCTGAACTTCGGGCGATTGACAAAATATGTGAAGTACTAGTAGACACCCACAAATCTAAAAAAACAATGTATACGACTAAATTAAATCAAGACATACAAATATACAAGTGTATGATTTCCCCGTGTGGTGCCGGGTTAGAATAGCACCTCCCACTTTCTTCCCGTGAGTGTCGCAAGAGGTCGACTCTGGGAAAGGGGTTAGTGCATTGTGGGCGATAGGCTAGCAACATGTCACTGCAATATTACGTTTAACCATCTGGTTACCCTGCTAAAATTGCTAAACGTGGCACTGGATTTTTGGATTCATGTGCTCTGCCTACCCCTCTTGGGAATACAGGCGTGAGAATATGTATATGTATGTATGTTTTCTAAATTGTCAATGCCAATTTTAATCCGTTTACTTTTGTGACATCCATATAGGATGGTCTGGTGTTCATCAAGTGTTCCATCTACTCCTTATCTATTACCTTCTGTTTTATTATATACGTTTATTTTTTCGCAATATAAAAAAAAAAATGTGAAAAAATCCGCAAATGCCAACTCCCGTGGAAATGCTGCGCTCCGTATATCTCGTTTATAATTCAAGCTGCTGTATCGAAGCTCAAGAGATTTTATTAGGTACAATAAAACCGCGAAAGCCTCTATCCCGCGGGGAAACCTCTTATTTAGAGCTCCTATTTCGTTTGAGTAAAGGGATAATATCGGCACGTTCGAGACAGTTTTTTTAACCTATCGTTGCTAGTTCAATCGTCTTATTCATATTTATGAGCTTCGTGGAAATAAATATTGAGTAATAGTGCGCGTTTTCTGTTTAAAACTTTAGTGTCTTACTTTTTAGGTTAGCCGCTTTACTTTGTAACACGCATACAAACTGTCTCCTGTAGGCAGAGCACACGAAACGCTACATAGAAAAAACCATGACTTTTCATGGCCACTTCCAGCATAATTATTTTATTTAGGCTTTAAAATATCAGGTTTGTTTTGTTTAATATTAAAATAACAACACCTACCGAAGTAGAAGTTATATGGCACGCGATTTTCGCCTCTCTATTTCTTCCGTGGTTGTCGTAAGAGGAGGCTAAGAAAATAGGTTAATTTTAGGTCACAGACAACCAGTCAGTACTTGCCAAATGAAAACTTATAAGAAGTGACTATACGTCAAAAAGTCAAAGTTTTATCTACGTAGCGTTGCGTGTACTCTGCCTACCACGTTGGAATACAGGCGAGAACGTTTTTCGGTACATCTATACTAATATTATAAAGCTGAAGAGTTTATTTGTTTGTCAGTTTGTTTGTTTGTTTGTTTGAACGCGCTAATCTCTGGAACTACTGGTTCGAATTGAAAAAATCTTTTTGCGTTGGATAGACCGTTTATCGAGGAAGGCTTTAGGCTATATAACATGACGCTGCGACTAATAGGACCGAAGAAACATTGAAAATTTTGGAAAAAACGGGAGAAATTAGTCACTATTCCACGCGAACGGAGTCGCTGGCACAGCTAGTATTATATACAACTCTAAAGCTATGGCTCTAATTTTCTTGTTGAAATTCAAATGGTAATAATAATATAATGTTTAATCAAGTTTTTACCCGTCGGTTGTACGATTAAAAAACATAGAAAAGCGGAAAAGTAAACCGTTACCAGTTATTTCTCAATACAATGAGATGAGATACGAATGAGAAGCAAAAACTGAAATGTTATTCATCGGAGAGATCGTCACGTAGAATATAAGGCATTTGATTTGGAAATTCACTATGAAATTTAGAAAAAGTAAATGGCGGCTTTTGTTACAAACGGCTTAAAGTTTGTGGAGTGTAGAATATTATTTGCTCTAGTTATTACATTAACCGTTATTTTGTAACTAAGTTTTGAGTAGAATTTCGAGCAATGAGTACTCCTCCATTTTTTTTTCCGTGCGGTGTCCGCTTTAGAATGACACCTCTCCAGTTCTTTCGTAGATGTTGTAAGAGGCGACTAAGGATAAATAGATCTAGGTGTGCTTTAGGCGGCGGACTAGCATTCTGTCACATTTCTATGCACTTATTAACATAAAACCTAAAAATATGCTAGAAGTGGCTGCGGACCGTGAAATAGTTATGGTTTTGACAGTGAACTGTTTTGTATGTGTCAGATATTTTTAACCTACTTTCAAAAAAGGAGGAGGTTCTCAATTCGACTTTTTTTTTGTTTACATACATACATACATACATACCGTCACGCCTCTTTCCCACAGGGGTAGGCAGAGACCACTTTGTTCCACTCGCTACGATCCTGACATATCTCTTTTGCTTCATCCACATTCATTAGTTTTTTCATACATGCTCGTCGATTTCGGGTACTCTTGACCTGACCTGTTTCTAAAACGTCCGCGATTTGGTCACGGAACGTCCGTCTAGGTCTTCCCCTCCCAACACATCCATTCACACTTCCAGCATAGATCTGTTTAGTCAATCTTCTTTCATCCATCCTCTCTACATGACCAAACCAGCTAAGCATACTTCTTTCTATTAATTCTAGCCACTACATCTACTTTTTTTGTTTATGTTACTCGATATCTCGGAGACCCGTGAACCGATTTTAAAATTATTATTTTTGATCGAAAGGGCATAATATAACTCGAAATTGGTCCCATTGGCACGAAATCAGGATTTGATGATGGAATCTTGGAGAAAGCGAGGGAACTCTTCAAATGTTATAGGGACATGTACCTACGGCGTTTTCGGTAATTTGTTGATGAAGTCAAGAATTTACATTCAGTAAACAGAATACTTTCAAAATACTGCTAATGAAGTCGGTTTTTTTTTTGTTTAAAATTATTTGCACGCTCCATTGTGGCAAATGCTACTGCTGGTGACTGTACCTAAATGAGTCCGTAACTTCTGAACCGAAATGGCGATCAGTCCGGGGCGAGTCCGAACTCAAACAAGGAATATTAATCCTCACCTCGTTAATTTGGGGAAGGTTTTTACAGTTTAAGTTTGGCGATGAAAAGGCAAGAGAATTCGTAAAGTAATTAGGATGGCTGAAAAAGGTAGTGTAATTATGGGAAGGTTACAAGTTTGTTTGGTTGTGAAATTTTACACTAGATTTAGTTTTGTATAGTAAACTTATTTGTGGTCCGTTCAGGATGACATTAGACTTTTAACGGTCAAATTTAATCCTCACGAGAGTCTAGTAGGCACGGGCGTAGCCAGAACTTAGTTTCGGGGGGGGTTTGACGAAAAAAAAATCGGCCAAGTGCGAGTCGGACACAAAAAATCACGATAGTTGTATGGGAGCCTGAACTTTTCGGGGGGGGTTTGAACCCCCAAAACCCCCCCCTGGCTACGCCCATGCTAGTAGGGATGGTAGATTTTTAGTGTTAAAACATGAAATTCTATTTTTTATTAAATAAATTTAATAGTATTTAAAACTACGGCGTGCCACCAAATAATTAAGGCTTATTGATACTGTCAAATAAAAATAAAACTAGAACAGTGGTCTCTGTCCACCTCTGTGAGAAAAAGCGTGACGGTATGTATATTGTAACATAATTCTGAGTGACCCGAAAACAATCTAGGCGAAATGATAAACGTAATTCTGAATTATTGGCTCTTATTCAACACCAATTACTTTATCTAAGGTCATGATAAGGTCATGACACTTTGATATTTGCGCCGAAGTCGGTTAACGTTTCCTTTGCGGCTAGTTAATTGGGATTCGGTCAAAAATACGTATTCAAAATTATCCAAAATATACACACATAATGCATTAAAAAAAGTAAACACAGCTCAGTCATCGATATAAAGACAAAACTATGACTATTTCATACATACATACATATACATATTCTCACACCTGTATTCCCAAGAGGGGTAGACAGAGCACATGAATTCAAAAATCCAGTGCACTATTTCACGTTGCCATTTTTTGCTCTAATGTCATTATTCAAGGAGATAACAGGGGACTACGTTTGTATGGAGAAGTGGCGCGACTCCTATCCTCTTAAAACCTGAAAGTATGCTGGAAGTGACTGTTAAACGTTGAATAGTCGTTGTTTTGTTTTGCCTATGTAACGTTTTGTAAAGACTACCTACCCCATTTAAGAATACTGGCGTGATGTATATGATGTGTCCCGTGTGGTGCCGGGTTAGAATAACACCCCCTTTCTTCCCGTGGGTGTCGTAACAGTCGACTCTGGGAAAAGGTTAGTGTATTGTGGGCGATGGGCTAGCAACCTGTCACTGCGATATCACGTTTAACCATCTGGTTACCCTGAAATTGCTATACTTGGCACTGGATTTTTCTGATTCATGCGCTCTCCCTACCCCTTTTGGGAATACAAGGTTAGCAGGAAGAGATCCCTTTTGGGATATGTTCGCCTTTGTACTTATGTTCTGTTTTGTCTGTTATTTTGTTATGATTATTTGTACAATAAAGAGTTACATACATACATACATACATACATACAAGCGTGAGAATATGTATGCGTGTATGTGTATGTATGTATATAATTTCGTTAGAATTAGGAAGTAGAATAGTCTCAGGTTCCTAGCCTAACGCCAAAAACATGCCTCATAATATAAAATCTAAGTAAGAATTACTATTTAAACTGATAGAAACTCTATCAAACTAAAGAGACGTGCGCTCGCCGACAATACAACGGATGGGGGCCGACGGGCTAGGAATATCAATGCGGCAATCAGTGCGGTCTGTGGGATTAATTACTGGCCCAAGCACATGAAAAGTACTGCAATGTGGAATAAACCCACCGTTACATTTGTTAAAATAGTGAAATAAAATAGATTTGCCTTTTTGTATCGAGATTAGCTTCGATGTTTCGGGCTAATTTGTAGCATATCATCTGGATTAGATATTCGCAGACTGCGCCCTTCAAAAGGTCATTGAGGAGATCCTTGGGGGAGGCCTATGTCCAGCAGTGGACGTCTGTCGGCTGATAATGATGATGATGATGATGTCGAGCTAATCTCGATATAAAACTTAAACAGATTCGTTTGACTATGAGTAAGTCTCACGATAGTTTTATATTTAAATCATTTTAAAATAGTTCAGAATACAAGCCTACTTATGAGGAGTTTACATTTGCTACCAACAATAGGCATCCTAGTTTTAAGTAGGTACACATACATCACGCCTGTATTCCCAAATGAGGTAGACAGAGCACACGAAACACTAGATAGACAATACCATAACTGTTTCACGCTTCGTAGCCACTTCTAGCATAAGTTTAGCTTCCATCCTTAGTTATGACGTTATGAACTACCTACGGCTAAAGACAAGTTGTTAGCCTGTCGCCTAAAACATACCTTAACATATTTCCTCAGTCGCCTCTAACAAACTCTAACAATAAACTAAATCCTTGTAAAAATACGGAAACTTGGAAATCTTTCGATTTCACACTCAAAAAGCGAATAATCTAAACGGTCGCGAAGAAAGCAAGGACCGCCGTAATTATGCCAAATAACTTCTCTCAAAATGGGAGGATGTTTTAAAATGAGGTAATTTGCAAAAACTCTTAAGGATCGGCAAAAAATAAGATTCTGAGTGAGAGAGATAAATTTTCTCGCAGATTGCGATCGTACGCATATGGTAAGCAGTTGAGGCCGGTTTGGTAAAGGTTCGGTAAAATTTACAGTAGCACGTAAAAAGTGGGTGGTGTTAAAATTGGGGAAAGGGTTCAGGCTAGTGATGCGGCGATACCATTTTGACGAATATGAATAGTAGTAAAAAAGTGGCTATGAATATATGAAATGGTTATTTTGTCTGTGTAGAGTTTTTGGAGCTCTGCCTAGTCTACTTTGGAACATAAACTTGATTGTATTTATGTATGTAAATATAATAAATAGTACCCAAATAAATGTGGTAAAACAAACCTCTTTTATTTTGTCTTTAAGTTAAACTGTCAAACTTCACTTCAGAAATGCTGCACGAATGCATAGGACAATGTTTTTTTTTTTTATAATATTTAAGTAACGAAGTCGAAACTGCCACAAAAATGCTGTTGGTAATAATACTGTTTTATTGATCTATGTAGTTCTACAGGTAAATATTACACTATAACGAATACGAATATTCGTAAAAATGAAAATATTTGCCGAATACAGCATAATATTTTTATACTCGTAGCGTCACTAGTTCGGACCAAACTTTGCACTATATGTTTGTACAATCTATTTTGGGAATTCTTAACACATGTAGAAAATAAACAGAATGTTTCAAAAACCAAAAGAATGTCAATCTGATTCTGGGGTTCACAGATAATAATTATTATGAGGTAACATAAAACATAAAGTAAAAAAAATGTACAGTCCAATTGAGAACTTCATTTTTTGAAGACGTTTATAAAAAGAACAATAAAAATCTTCTACAATAATAAATGAATTAAGCAGAGCATGGGCTTAGGTAAACTTGAACATAGAAGTGTTAATGATCGATAAAAGAGGTATTATAATAGTGACTGATTTCTAGCCAGCGTACCTTAACTTTATATTTCCTCAGTCGCTTCTTACGAGATCCATGGAAGAAATGGAGAGTTGTCCGAACCCGACATCATATAGGGGATGCTACAGATAAATAATGATAACTTTGATAGATTTGAAACAATTTTAAGCTAGTTGTTTTTCCAAAAGCCAACGACACTGAACAACAAAAACCCATTAAATACGCTTTTGAGGATATTATGCCATCACCCAAAGTATTAACACCTGCTTAACACGACAGCAGAATGCTTATCGACTCCCCCACACAATATATCAAACTTTTTAAAGCGATCATCTTAAGGCTGGTTCAGAAGGAAGGAAGAGTAATGAACGGCGAGCCATTACTCATTACAGCGCGTGACTTGCTCGTGTGCGCTGCCTTTATTTCAGCTACTGGTTGACAATGATTTATGTTTTGTCATACTTTCATTGTAGAAGTTGAGTGTGATTTTAAAATAACTACATCAAAGTGCTTCAGCAATTAGACGATGACAATACGGAGTTTCCATTTCTAACACCACAATGATAATGAATTAGGAGCAAAATAGACAGCGTAGGCAGCTTGAAACACTATTACAGAGTTTAACCCTTAATTTGGCAGTGTTCGGTGTGCCGAACATACCACGAGACTATCTTTTTCTATTTTTTTTACAATTATTTTTTGTAGGATGTCAACGGGGCAATGAGGCTTGAACGCAAGTTTTGTTCTTAATGCTGCCAAATTAAGGGTTAACATTGTACCTTTTTTACACTATAAAGATATCGATGATGGCGGTGAAGTTTTTTATGTCGTTTCGATCAATAATGAACCTTGTCAGCTTAAAGCACTAGTGGCGACTATGGCTGGTAAAACCAAAAAGAGTGCAACTGAATAGACTCCAAAAGGGCGTGTAAAAGTGCTTTTAGGAACCTATTTTAATTTTAATTTTAAATTTCATTTTTTTTTCTTTGAGTGAGTCACTCGTGCAACCTCTTTTGATTACTCTCATAGACCTAAATTAAGATGTCTCTATACCTTATTATGTTCACCTTAAAAAAAGTTGACTATTTTGACATGTTTCTTTATTAAAATTTCATATTGAGTTCAAGAATCTACACATCTCTACATAATGTCTCTACACCTTAAAATTTTGTTATGACAGTACATAGTTATTTGTTTTATTTTTTACCTAAACAGATAATGAATGGTGAAAATAACTGTACAACACATTACATGCTCAGAACTATTACTGATTTTCCGATTTCTTTGTTTTTTACTGATAAATGGCGCACTGGTCATAACTGAGTTAATAGGATTTTATTCACACATATACGTTTTTCTCACATCGTAGTGTAATAATAGAGGGCATTGAATTTCTCTACGGCAAGAAGTTGCTCAATTTAAAACACAAAACATCAACTTCACATTCAAGCTTCACGACGCCATGATCATAAAGAAGTAAAAAAACCTGAAGCAGATAAGACGAGAAAGCTGTTAAAAATTAAAACGACGGAAAATAAAAGTGGCTGTGAAGTGTCTACTAACTGTGTAGTTCCATTAGCGCATCTGGTATTCATCGGACTTGGTGAATGTGGTTAGAGCTTCGATGTGTTTGTCGTATCTCTATTACGAAGTGATTGCTAACTTGGAGATAGTTTCCCAAGGATTTTGGTAACTTGGTCTAAGCTTTTGCATCAGTGGAAGAGATCTCCAAGCGTCTGGTTGATACAATAGCATCAATTAGTAATTTAATGTTCTCCAAATTTACACTAGCGGAAAAAAATACTTGTTTTCATAACAAAGCAACGTCATGCAGAGAACCAATAAGTTATTTTTGATTTTTGGCAAAGATTGGTGATACCATTGTACGTATTAAAATTAGTAAAAATCTACCAAACATTAAATTTGTACCTACCTGAATGCGTCTATTTTTGAGGTGTTAAGTTTGAGTGTTTTAAATTCTATTAAAGAAGGGAAACTAAGTGAGGACTGTGGAATAAAATCGATTTTTACTTCATTAAAAAGCAACGAAGGGTTATTATTCAGTTTGAAACTTACTTCAATCGCCAGTTTGAATCTAAAGTATCCATAGAAAGTTTACGATAATCATCACCCATCTTGGTAATTGAATGGGCAATTCATAAGCGTCCATTGTCAAAATTTTGTAACAGGACACCCTTTTAACTTGAAGTAGGTATCTCCAATACATTGGGGCATTTCCCAAGCACACTCGAGATCACAATAAGCTTATTTGTATGCTAGTTAACGGTACGCCTCCCAAACAGCTGTAGCAGATCACGGTTTCACATAAAAACGAAATCCACCATAATGTTACTCGTATTACTCGAGAGTGAGAGAAATCTCCGGCTCAGATAAACGATAAGGTAATAACAGAAGCTGATCCGATCTTTTGTGCCCTTTTGTTGGGCCCTGAACACAATGCAGTTGTAAATTTTTGGGTTCTTAACTCCACAATTCCCGCCATTAATCTATGAGTCCGTTGAAACTCGAGGCGGGTCGGCTTTTGTGTACCTGCCCTTGCAGCCCCTACATGTGCGTTGGGACAAAAACTCCGTCTTGTGCAATATTGTCCGCCAGAGATCCCGAGATGATGTGGAAATAATGCGGAAGAATATAAAACGCAATATTCCGCCCGCGGAGCGGAGCTCGCGTTTCATCCAATTTCAAACGTCTCAGACGAGATTTTAATCTAAAAATCTTTCCCTCGAACTGCGATGGGACTCAGCCATCAATCCGCTTGTCTTTAACTTTATTGTGGCTATTTTTAAAAATGTCACCCGCAATCTTGGTTTTAGTTTTTCTGACACGTCGTTTTGGCCCTTGACATGCTTTAACACTTAACGTGCTCTTTTTCTGTGCTCCGTACATTGCCATATGCGTCATTAAAATCTTCTATGACTCCAAAAAGATCAAAAGTTATCTTGGTCCGGAGTGGTTCTCCCTTCGCCCCGTTGTCCTGTCCCCCCTGCTCCCTGTTCCCCTGCAGTCTTGGCGGTAGCATACTCAGTCGTTCCGCGACGTCGGTCCGCGTCGGGTGTCGGACCGCACTCCGCTGTAACCGAAAATTCGTGAACACGGTTTTCGTTAGTGTCATTTGCATACGTGTGGTGGAAACTTGTTTTCAATTTCGTAGACGTGCGATGTGACTGCGGTTCTAGGATCCGCATTTTAACCGAACGTTTAATTTCAGTGTATGTGACAGATTAATTTGTTTTGGAAATTTTGTGCATTGTGGACTATGGATTTTAACTCAACGTTTTGAGTGGTACTTGGTTTATTTTTCCTATTATATTGGTAAGTTTAATTAGGCCACACATTTTAGCCAATTCTTGTGATTTTACCGCAATGAAAACATTGATTTTGATCCTCATTTTCTAAAACACTCTTAGGCCTCTACTCTCTACTGAAAGCTCTATCTCCTGGGTGTCTAATGTATAGTAGGTATACTATGTAACATACCGTTATCAGATTACCTCCATTAAGTTTTACACTATCTACACCCACTTAATTAACGGATAGTGTTAACTATTAATTCCCCGTTAGTAGGTACATTACGATCGTAGTTTGTTACTTCGACAGTAAAGCTAAACTATTAATGAGTTTTCGGGTTAGTTTTGATTTCAATCATTTTGATATTTGTTTCTTGGCTCTTTGTTTACATGGTTTGGTTTCATTTCCACTTTGAAGTTTTTGTTTACGGAAATCAAAATATCAATCGTATTATTTTTGATTAAATGTTATTGGTCTTTGGTTTTGTTCCTTTTAAATACTATCGAGACCTCAAAATGTGGGGAAAAAATAGAAGTTCACTTTTTTATATTATTTTGTATTGATTTACTTGGATTAGTAAGATTAACAAATTTGTAATTTGATAGCATGAAGATAAAATTTACGCTTACATTTAGTTAGATAGTTAGATAGTAACCTATGTATTTCAAGTATCTATGTGATAAATTAGAACAAAATTAAACATTCCATTTGAAATAAGGAACGTTTTTTCTCAGCTATCTATTCGAATAGCTTAAAACTATAATTATCATGTAAACATACGATTCGTTCGAACTCTAGTTTGAAATAACACCTGCGGCATCTTTTTTGTCAGAGTTTTTATATATTTTTGGATTACGTTTTAAAGTTCGTAATAGACTACTAATGGTAGAGACTTCGAAATAATATGTTGTTAAGTGTGATATAGGCAAAAACAAGTGAATGAACACGTCTTTTCCGAAATCGATCGTTTTGTAGGAATAAGGTCGTCATTAAATTTGTTATCCATTTTAGATCTTTCTGTTAACTCAATATTGTAAATATTCAGAAAATAGACTTCAACAAATCAAAATTATTATCTTTACTAAGCGAATTCTTTCCCAAAATAATTTAAATCATTAATTAACAAAAACCTTGCTCTCGTTTTACCTAGATAAATACATGCATAGTACATGCATCATGCCTGTATACCTGAATAGGATAGGCAGAGTATACGAACGCTACGTAGACAAATCCTTGACTATTTCACGTTTCGTAGCCACTTCTAGCATTATTATTTTCTAGATTTTAAATTATATGTCGCTAGCCTGTTGCCTAATTTATACATTAATCTATTTCCTTAATTGCCTCACTCTCTCATGCCTGGTGTTATTTAAACCCCACACGGTAAAAATTAATAACAATTCGATCTCCATCGAACACTTAGTTCTTATCGTTACTTTCAACCTCACTTACATCATGTATTCGTACAATACGAGCGTTATCTACAAGTTTTGGGTGTCCTCTTTGGTTGTGACCGCGATGCATTTCTCCTGATACGTGAGATTTATTATGCTTTTCAACTGTCACTCTGATACTGGTGTCACGGTGTTATCTGTCATTTTTGGGTTCAGTACCGTTTGAACTGTGTTTTGTTGCTTTTACAAAACGCTTTATATATGACATTTGCAGTTTCAAAGTAATAAATTTAATGTGACATATACAACAATATACAATTACAAACTATGTATAACAATAACATAGAAATCGAATATAACAATTAAATTAAACACTAAAAAGAAATACTATCCTAACAAACACAATCCTAAAAGTAATTGCAATTTAGTGGTAGAGGTGCTACGTAGTTTCACTGAAATTGGTCAATTTTAGGATATACCTACCTAATAATGATTTTGGGGAAGGTAGATTTATTTCAATAACAATACTATTTGGACCACAGAAATTAAAAGGCACAGAGACGGTCGG
Source organism: Adoxophyes honmai (assembly GCA_005406045.1). Classification (NCBI taxonomy): domain Eukaryota; kingdom Metazoa; phylum Arthropoda; class Insecta; order Lepidoptera; family Tortricidae; genus Adoxophyes; species Adoxophyes honmai. The sequence goes on along the minus strand of BHDV01017521.1, from coordinate 150,256 downwards.
CCTTTACGCTACTAAGCGATCTCTCCCAGGCAAATTTTAACAAAGAGTGATGTAAAAGAACAAATTGTAGCAGGCAGTGCACACTTGAAATATAGTCAATAAACTTACACACATCAAGAAGAACTGAGAACGTCTTTTATCACTTTTATCAGTTATCACTTATACGCAGTACCTGTAGGTTTTAAGGCAAAGTATATAATATAGTGTCAGGTTGCTAGCCTATCGCCTAAAGCAAACATAAACCGATATTTTTAAACAAGCGGATGTCATTTAGCTTTAATACTGACGAAGAATCTCCACCAACTTTCTTTACCTCACTGATCCCGCGAAGTCATTTTTCCGGCCAGCGTGCCGATAAACCGTTTTCCTCATCGGATCTACAAAACTATTTCAAGTGACTCGAACTATTCCAAATATTTCCTGTTGACACAGCGACGGGAAAACCTCACGAAATATGAAAGGAACCCTTTCATACTCGCCTTAAAATCTTTTTACGACTGACGCAAGTCTCCGCGGTACACAAGTTTGAGATGGAATGATAAAACACAATTACTGCTCCCTCCGAAATAGGTTAATGTCATCTCCTATTATAGTATTTTGTCACGTGTCGATGCCTCAAGAGATAGTGTTACTCTTTCTACCAATTTACCTTTTGCTTGACTGTCGGGAGATTTGATAGATCCGTCGAATTTAATTGGCTGTAGCGTCGTAATCGGAGAAACCTTTTAGAACGTGTTGCTTTTCATTGTTTGTTGTTACGTCATCTTGAACATTTGATAGACTTTATATATCTACATACGCCTTTATTTCCAAACAGGAACCGCAGTTTAAGAAATGATACTTAGACAGCCGTGACTATTTCAGTTCTCGCAGACATTTTTAGGTTATTTATTGGGTTTCAGTTGGATGAAAGAGGTATAATAGTGACAGGTTGCTAGCCTGTCGCCTAAAATATACCTTAATCTGTTAACCTAAGTCGATCTTAGAAGAAATGGAGAGGTGTTATTCTAAACCAAAGACCACACTGACAATAGATGAGTTATTGGTCTAGCCTCCTGACGACCAGCATCAAATTATGTGTAGTTCAAAACTGACTCTTATTGTCAAAAGACAAGGTTCCAAATGACTTTGATTTTATGTACTATGTATAGGACGCAGGTCATCAGGAGGGTAGAGTCACTCATTCACACACTGCTCTAGAATAATTTGCAGTCTCTACAGAGTACTATAGTAATAAAGCAGCCTAAATACGCTCCACTGCTGGGCATAGGTATCCCATCAGTATGTGAGGGTTTGGGCTACAATTCTCACGTTCCCAGTCGCTGTCTAAAGGTTTCCTTACGAAATTTTTCCTTCACTACATTACTCGTAGTAAATATCAAATTCGATTCAGAATTGCGAGGCTAGGATTTGAACCCACTACAACTACTGTGGCCGAGTGATTAACAAATCATTTTATACTAATATATCGTCTTATACAGCTATTATTTCACTTAAGGTTCCAAATCTAGATAATTATATCGCTACTTGATGGATACGATTTGCATGAGAAATCAGAAGTCCAACCGCTGTACATAATTTTATTCTATCATCTTCTAACTCTAAAAGATTTATCCGTATCAATTTATTTAATTACTTCATATCATCGTCCTCATAAACTTATTCTTCGCAATCTTTCTAACCCTCAATTAAAATACTCATTAGTTCCTAATCATCAAAAGAATCACCCAAAAAAACATCGAAGCTCGATAAAGCCTTGGCTATAATGATACTCTGTAATCTTTCATGACTTATTAATGGTATACCGACATTTAACAAGCCACAAAAACCAACATGACCAAGCGGAATACTAAAAGATTCTTTAATTAGCGAACTATTATGTACAATTTGAAGAAAGGCAAGAAACCGAAATGTCAGGTTGTAACCATTTGTAACGGTAGATAGAACATTGTTTTTTTAGATGGACTTTAATGTCAATAAACAGTCTTTTAATAATTTATAGCACAAAAAAAAATTACATCCAAAAACAATATCTCGTGTGATATCTGTTTATATCGCCTCTACATTTCCGGCGTGGATGTACCTAGTAACAAGCGACTCTAAAGAGATTTAGGTATGCTTTAGGCTACAGGCTAGCAACCTGTCACTAATAAAATTTACCTCTTCCATACTAAATTATGCTAGAAGTGGCTACGGAAAGTAAAATTACAGTTTTAACTCTGCAACGTTTCACGTTCTCTACCTACCCCATGTGGGAATAAAAGCGTGATCTATGTATGCATGTGTGTGCTCAACCTAATTACTTAAATATGTATGCAATTTTTTATTTTAAATCAGCGTCTATTACAAATTTGGGTTCCTCCGGAACTTTAGTAAGTTCATAGTCCATCTTCTATTGCTCCCTAGGGTCTGGCCATTCATTTATCGCCCCCAATTTCCTAATACATATCTTAATTACTTTGCCAGTGGGTCAAGGTTCTACCCAGCCCTTACCTATTAACTAACGGATCGCTTTTACTAGTGACGCTACCATGTCGATAGTTTTGGTATCGATGTTTTCACTCATTATAGATACAAGACTTGTCGATGGTTTTTGTATAAAGTTTACTCGCAACATTTTCGTTAATGACGTTATTCAAACAACAGTTTTATTGAGAAAAATATCCAATTTAGAATAATATCTTTCAATTTCTTACATTAATGTCGTGAGAGGTGATTGAGGAAATAGGTTTAAATTTTAGGCGTCCTTAACTTCAAACTAACATAATTATGCTAGGAGTGGCTGCCAATCATGAAACAGTCATGGTTTTGTCTACGTAGCGTTTCTTATGTTCTGCCTACCCTATTACGTAAAATAGACTTAATTAAAAAAATATAAACAAAGATACGCATAAAAATGCCAGTTACAAACAACGGACACTGGCAAGGACAAAAAAAACTAATTTATAATTAGTTTCGAGAAATTCACATTTTATCAGTTTTAAATTACTATTATAGACACACAATACACGGAGCACGTATATTTTCTATTTATTAAAACTAATACAAAAAGACATACTCTAATGCAATGATCATGTTCATAACATTAATGAACATCTTCTGTAATTATCGATAACAAATGACCACCGTTCAATCGATGGTTGCTTCATATAGAACAACACTAGCTCCAAGGTATATGCCAGATAAAACGATTTTCATGACATACACGACCTTTGCTATAATTGGACAAGCTACAAAAGTTTCTTAATATAAACGTGCCTTACTACTTAAAGGATAAAGTTCTTTTTCGGTCTAAATAAGTCTGTATATATGTGAAAAGGGTACAATAGCCCTTTTGGCCATGACGTATTAATTATATGTGTTATAAGGTTTTATAGCGATATTGCATTAGATTAAGATCGTGTAGTTTGAAAACACCAATTAAGACAAGTATAGTAATGGTTACCAAAGGGCGTGTTACGCAAAGCGAACTCGTGTGAATCGTATACCAGTTTGGAACTCTTTCGCATTCATTATGTGTGCCAAAGCATACGAAGGCCTATTGTTAAATTACTTTAATAGCGATTGAGCTATATTTTATCACGATTAATTTAGTTAAAAGAAACCCTACTACATATGTCACAAATGAGACAAAACTATGACTATTTCACGTTGAATGGCCACTTCTAGCATATTTTTAGGTTTTAAGTTGGCAGGTATATTATTGACCCCGCCCGTGTGGTGCCGGGTTAGAATAGCACCTCCCCCTTTCTTCCCGTGGGTGTCGTAAGAGTCGACTCTCGGAAAGGGTTAGTGTAGTGTGGGCGATGGGCTAGCAACCTGTCACTGCAATATCGTGATGTTAACCATCTGGATATCCTGAAATTGCTAGACGTGGCACTGAATTTTTGAATTCATGTACTCTGCCTACCCCTCTTGGGAATAAAGGCGTGACAATATGTATGTATGTATGTATGTATATTATTGACAGGATGTTAGCCAATAGGCAATAGCTAAAAGTGTACCTTAACCTATTTCCATAGTCGCCTCTTAAGATATCCACGACAGAAATGAAGAGGTGTTATTCTAAACCCGTGATCTGCCTACCCGATTTGGGAATACAGGCGTGATGTATGTATCGATATATGTACAAAATGTCAATGGTAAACTTTCAAAACCAATTATTGTTGAGCATCACTGTATTACGCATAAACTATGTCAAAGCCAATTCGAATAATGGCTTAAAATTATGGCCGCAATAAAACTCACTGCTAAATAACTATAAATTCAATAAACTCAAAGGTTAACAAGATAATTATTTACTTGCTTCATACTTGCAGTTAAAATTGCTGAATATTGAATAGGTTTCTTTGAAACGTCTTTCTCAAAATACATCTCTATATCGATAAATATCTAAACTGAGAAGCCGACTGACTGACCGATAATCAACGCTAGAGACTTGATATTTTGCACAGGGGTTCTTTTTATAACATAACTAACTAAATATTTTTGAACTAAGAAAATATTTTTGGATATTCACCCCCTAAGGGACGCCGTTTGCCGTTTTCGAACTAAGTCAAATGAAATCCAGTATGAAGAGGTTCTTTCAACTTTTGCCTATTCGGTCAGGGGGTCGCCGAATTTTCGGTATTAAGTCTTCAAGCTTAGCGTGAAGTATGTATGTACATACAAGATACAATCACGCCTGTGTTCCTAAATTAAGTAGGCAGAGCACACGAATCGTGACATAGACAAAACCATGATTATGACTATATCGCGCTTCGCAGCCACTTCTAGCATTGTTTTAGGTTTGTACAGGTGGAAGAGGTAGAATAGTGATAAGTTGCTAACCTGTCGCCTAAAGCATACCTAAACCTAATAATATGTAAGTATGTTCATTAATTTCTTTAGAACCGAATCGAACCATTAATTACAATTGCGAGAACAAATATCCGAAGTCGAAACTCAAACAGTAAAATCGTCCGGAAAACACTCGCGAAATGAGTTAACTGTTAACCCGTTGTTTGACTATCATTACGTCATTATAAGTGTAAACGGAACGGAGTTACTTAAGACGGCAAACAGAGGGTTAAATATATTTTGTTGGCGTAGCTTGAACTGCTTGTTTTCGATGCGTCGGCGTTTTTAGTATTATCTTTGTGCGCTATCTACACTATACACTAATATTATAAAGAGGAAATATTTGTTTGTTTGTTTGTATTTTTTTATGTTTGTAGTGAATAGGCTCAAAAAGTATTGGGCCGATTAAAAAAAAAACACTATTAGAATGCTACATTCTTCCGAATTGACATAGGCTACGTTTCATTTTGAAAAAAAAATAGAGATCCTTGGTAATCGTCAATAATGTAACCAAGGGTGTAAAAAATCATCTCGAATATAACGCGAGCGGAGCCGCAGGCAAAAGCTATGCTTTATAAAATCGTAGATGGCTTGTGGTGTCGGGATTAGAATAGCTGCTCTCCGTTTCTTCCGTGTATGTCGTAAAGACAACTAAGGAGGATATATTTAAAGTTAAGATATAATTTAAGCAACAGCCTAGCAACCTCTCACTACAGATACACTTGCTAACTTAAAACCTAATAATATGCCAGAGAAGTTGCCACGAGTCGTGAAATAGTCATGGTTTTGTCTACGTACCGTTTCGTGTGCTTTGCCTACTCTATTTGGCAATACGTGATGTATGTATGTATGTATATAACAATAGGCACTCGTATGCTCCTCGCGTAATGACTGTGAAAGGGTTCCAAACTGGTACACGATTCAAATGAGAGGAGCTCTTCAGATCATCGCTGATCCGGACAGTATACGCTCTTTTTTATCAAATACATACTTACATACATATCCTCACGCCTGTATTCCCAAGAGGGGTAAGCAGAGCACATGGATTCAAAAATCCTGTGCCACGTTTAGCGATTTCAGGGTAATCCAGATGGTTAAACGTGATATTGCAGTGACAGGTTGCTAGGCCATCGCCCACAATACACTAACCCTTTACCAGAGTCGACTCTTACGACACCCATGGGAAGAAAGGGGGAGGTGCTATTCTAACCCGGCACCACACGGGAAAATTTATCAAAAACTGGCTAAAATCAGAACTGTCTTTTTGAAGGTACAAAAAACTTTCAAGACCGATCGTCTCCTTTCGTATCTCAGAGCTTTGTTTTATCTTAGATAAGGCAGCTTCCGCTCTTATCGGCACAAAGCTCCTTGTTTAATGATCACTCATGCTACGTAAGTGATTGCGGCGCTTTAGCGATTGGCTTCCTTCGAGCTTTTTCTTTGAGACTTTTTGCTAAAGCTTTTGTCACTATCGATACAAACTTTATTAAAAAAGGCTTTTATTTAATGACACAAAAAAGCATCATGCAATATTACAATTTTCATAGCTTCCAGTACATTTTTTTGTTGGTAAATTACACAAAATAATACTGACAAGTTGTTGGCCAGCTGTCTAAAACATACTTACATACCTACTTTGACCTATTTATTTCATTAGTCTCCTCTTACGACTACCATGAAAGAAATAAAGTGGAGTTTTTTTTTGACTATTTCAATTCTCACTCATAATTATGTGCTACACTCATTTCTCAAAACTAAAACAAATGAACCCCACGGATTAAGCCACTCGCGCGCAACGCAAACCCTCTGTTTCTCAGAACTTAAACATCTCCAAACCATTACGTTAAAACCGTTCTGTTTAATTTACTTTTTGCCCAAACCCATTTATTACTCGAGCCCTAAAGACGTATTAGATACGGTCCCATGCCATAGAGAACAGAGAACACCGTTAAAATCTCAACGCCCCTAACAATGGAGATGATCGTGTCTAAAAAAATTGAAGAAATCGAATAGGTTGACGTTTATTGCTGGTTAGTAAGACACGTAAAGAGATGCTGCAGGTGAGGAACCAGCAATGTAGGTTGTGGATGTTTTGGAGTCGTAATCAGGGCTTATTAAAGTTGACGTAGAGATGGGAATGGTTAGAAATGATTTTTAAATTTAATACCTCGATGTTAGAATTTAAAGTATTATGTTATTATTTTGTGGTATGGAGTATTTAGTAAACTGTTTAGTAAATGTAACTTAAACTTGTCAAAAGTCGACCAAAATATTTGCTTTGGAGCATGTGATCTTGGGTACAATATTATCATTACATCGAAAATCGTCGCGTATCACGTACGAGAAGTTTTCCTATGTAACGTAATGTGTGCTTTGCATATTCTATTTGGGAATACAAATCAATACATAGATTCCGTGTATTATGATCGCACTTTATCGGTTCGTTCATGTAAAATTTTACACCATTTCGCTCTTTTTACTATAGGTGCTGCCACTATTACACGCCTTTTATGTATGCTTTAACCTATAAACCTGTAGAAAGTGTCTACTAAACCTGAAACAGTCATGGTTTTGTCTTTGTAACATGTCATAATGCTTCGCTTTATAAATTTTCATATTGAACATTCCGACTGCTCACTATCTCCTACAGATAGTACTATGACGCGTGTAAAAAGCTTGAGCATCCACGCATTCAAGAAATTGAATTCAAAAAATCACAATAGTTTTCATCCCAAACTTTTCCAGTGTTGTTGACGGAAATTTCCTCACATTAGTAAAATTTTCCAGTGAACAATACAGTATTTCACATGACAATAGGAGCAAACAGAACCCTGGCGCCGGGTGCGGGGACGCCACGAGTATCTACTCGACTGTTTCTCGACTGTTTCCGTCGAATAAAAACGAGAAGTGGTGTGTGAATTTGTGATAAAGTTCCTCGGTATAAGTTTAGAGGATGCGAAATGTGTTTGCGAGATCCAACCAGGAATAACTTACGAGTTACAGTGCTGCTTTGAAAATTGTCTCTACTTTGCCTTTCGCAGTTTTGTGGATCACAAATTCTGGTATTTTGAGAAAAAACTACACGGATATTATACATAATTATAGTATGTATACATTATACCTGTAATTCCAAACGGAGTAGGCAGAGCACACAAAATGTTACGTAGACAAAACCATGACTATTTTCTCGACTTTCATGACTTTTATATTACTCGTTTCGTCGCCACTTTTAGTATATTTTTTTAGGGTTTTGAGTTGGCAGGTTGCTAGCCTGTGGCATGAAATGTAACCTATTTCCTTATTCGCCTCTTACGGCAACCACGGAAGAACTAGAGAGGTCTTTTCTTGACCTAATACTGGTATGTTGTAAAGACTGAACACAATAACTTCAGGCCTCCATTCTCTAGACATGTATAAACACGAAAGAAAAAACGATAAGAAAATACCCATTAAAACACCAGAACAATGCCACTTCTACGCGCGCCATGGCCCAACGCAAATATTGGCCGTCCAACCATTGATCAAATATTGGTCAGCTTTCCCGTGCTCAAACAACATTATTGTTTTAGGTGATGCGTGAGCGGTGAGATGGAGTGGAGGGGGATACTCCTCGTGCTATGGGTGGTCGGGGTCGCCGCTGACGGGAACCATGGTGAGTCTGTCGCTGAACACTTCGTAGCCACTTTTAAGTTTAGTTTTAGCTTTAAACACAGCCAGCCCAAAGCTTACCTTAGCGCTATATCCTTAGTTGCTTCCCAAGAGGTTCGCGAAAAGAGTGGAGAAATGCAAAATTCTAACCCGGTCACTATACTGGAAGCAAAATACGAATCTATGAAAAAAAAGGGAACCAAGACTATGGACATGTCACGTTACGCAAAGGTTGGTCTGGATGTACCTACCGCGTTGCAACTTTATAAATACATAATTATGTGTATTTCTGCATCTCATTGAAAGTAATAATCGTCGAGTTTGGTCTTTTTTTTTCCTTAAATTTTTAGTCCTGCTGGTTTTCCACTTACAATAAATTCAATTCAAATTAGGCCAATGATTAATTTAAGTACCCCGACCTGAATTGTCATTACTTATCAACAAAGATAATTATTGTTAAATACAGCGTCTTTTCCCAAATTAAGATAATCTATCCCAAACTGATAATAAACCTTCAAGTGCCAGCCCAAAGTCTCTTCACTAAAAAATACATTTCAAAGTGTGCCGAAAAAAACTCTAAAGAATATAGAAAACTTTGCACCTAATCTCGAATCAGATAGCAACAAAAAGTCTGTCGCCGACGAGGTTCGAGCTCTTTGTGACAAAAAAGTGAAGCGTGAAGTGAATGAGAACCAGTGGTTCCGTTTGAACGTTGTTTGATTTAAAGTGGTGTCCGATAATAAAGAGAAAAATAGCCGCCAAAAGACAGTATTCTATTAATGAGCTAAAATTGAGGATTAGTTATGAATACTATGGAAAGCTGACTTTATTGAAGGACCTTGTCAGTCATTTTGAATTTTAAAAATCTGCTCAGTCGGTAACCAATAGTTTGAAAAAAAAATTATCACTCAAATGTGCCGTGATTAAACTGACTGACCGAGCGTCAAAAAATGTATTAAAAATTTACAAATTTTGGTTAAAAATTGCTGTTTATAATTAATCAATTAAAAATCTTCAAAAAAGGTCTTTCGTTGTATTTTACACCAGTAAAGATCCTCGAGTTACCACTGCTTAGACAGCATTATTAAAATGTATCTTCTTCATTATGAAATTTTATAATTTTTCTATAGTTTATTAACGAACATGTTTCAAGTCGGTCTGCAATACTTACTTAATACATTATGCAATGCTTTTTAACAGCTGCCGACTTGAACACAAATCTAATGCTCACAATCTACGACACGAATCGTGACCAACAGTCGTGTGAATGGCAAACGATGACCTGTCACTGAAGTAAGCTTAACGAGTGCTAAATACCCATCAAACTGTCATTGACGATTTGAGGTAGGTACTTCTTTTTTATTTATTAGAAAGTACTTTAAATAAATAAGCCGCAGGCCATATGCAACTAAAATAACGAGAAGTTCATAGAGGCGATCCATTTAAATACATAATTACGCCTTTATTTTGAAATGAGTTTGAATGAGTACACGAAAGGCATAAAAAAATGACTAAGTACCATCGGGAACAGGGATTGTTGAGCCACTTACCTATTTTTGTAACTTGGTCGTGTAATACTAATCCAATAGATAACATGTGTCAGTCACATCGGTCATTGAATACATCATGTCTAAATTGCGAACGGTGGCGTGGCTCAACAATCCCTGTTCGTGACTGTACTTCACATTTTGCAGCCGCTTCAATCATAATTTTTACATTTTAAGTTAGGTCAGGTCCGTTTTTACATGTTTTCATTGAGTTTCACGTGTCCCCATTTTGTTTGATTAATGGTCGGAAATAAAAATCTTATTAGTGAAATTTGAACCACTTCCTGGTTACCGAATAACATCATTTCAATGTATAGGAAAAAATAAACTTTTAAAAAATCACTGTAATAAACTTATACCAGTAAGTTTACGTAACATGGTAAAAGCTGCATTCTACACCTGAACACCTTAGCCCCTTTTCTTTAACTTTAAAGACCCAGGCATCATCACGACGGGACTCTAACAACATTCGAAAGGGCGACGCAAGAGCGCGGCAAAAAATCGGCCGTCACGAAGGGCTTCGACACGACGCCTTTACAATCAGAATAACTCTGTAAAAAATCTATTAAAGTAACTGTTAAGTACGTGTGCAGACGAGAGTTAAAGAAAGAGGCTTGAGAAATGATGTGTCCGTTAATGAAGTCGGTGTTTAGTTTCGAAATGTTTTGTTTTAACACACATTTTGCTTGCCGTGTGATGTCGGATTGAGAATTCCACCGCTGCATTTCTTCCACGGATGGCAACTTAGAAATTCAATTAAGGTGTATTTCAGATGATAGGCCAGCTATCTGTCTCTATTACACCTCTAAATTGACGAGCGAAATAGACATGGTTTCGTCTATGTAGTAGAGTTTTGTGCACTCTGCCTACTACGTTTGGGAATTCAGGCGTGATTTATGTCTGTGTTTTGAGAGACAAGTTCTTTAAGACCGAAACAATTGAATAGATTTAAAACAAAATCCTGCAGTGTTATTTTCTAACCTCGTTGACGAGGGCAATGTTGAGCTGTTAAATGTTCTATACTAGGTTAGTGATAATGATAAGAAAGTTTGACACCTCAAGGATGCACTCGACGCTGCACACTTTGTGACACATTCAAGAATGACACTACAAAAACCAGAAGTGGGGCATGTAATTTCAGTTGATAAAGCAAATAAACAAGTGATGATGATGATGATAATGCAGCGCAAAATACAAGATACCTATAAATAAATCGTTTACAAAGTTACACGCTTATTAATATCTCGTCACTGTATAAAGTGAATGCATTACAGACAACCGACATCACAAAAACCCTACATGATAAATTCATAATACGAGCGAAGGTCCGTTTTTACAAAACCGTCCCGCTGTTTATACATTACATTAACAAGGTGCAAAAAGCCCAGTTCTAAAATTACATCCTTTGAACCACCGACCAATTCTCACCCAGGAAAAACACAAAGATGGACTCTCCTTCAAACATGTAACTCGATATTACAAAGTTAGCGTTGCAGTTGGGACTTCGAACTTTAACTACAACTTTTACTCTTGTCCTGGAATCAGAAAGATAGGATTTCAATCGATTGATATGGCATATACTCCCTTTTGGGTGTTTGGTTGAGATTTGCCCACCTGAATGTTTAAGTTGGTGGCCGCACAAAGCTCGAGTGCTAGTCAAGAGGTTCCAAACAAGATAATCCCTTTGTCAGGTTATAATGGCGTCCCCTGGGAGTCCTTTGCCATTATTTCTGTTTCATTCAGGCGGGCAGCTGCTGCGTTTCCTATTTCTTTAATGACATTTCGATTTGTGCACTCCGCAGCTTTTGACATGCCTTCTATTGCTTCTTTGTTTTAGAGTCTTCCATTTCAATTTACCAAAATACAATTCTTTAGAATCATGATTTACTCACCTAATCGTCGCTGATTTGTTTCGTAGGTAAAAATCATTCTGTCTGTTACTAGCTTATAATGACGCTTCTCCTGCCCAATATTTTTTGACACCATGAGTCCCGAGATCTTCTACTTTTATTCAGAAAAAATCTTTAGTGCATACGGAACAGCCGATAATAGCGAATTAAATTTACTGAGGTCTTGATAATTTGTTATTCAAGATGCAGAGATCAAAACTAACAAATATTTTTACCATTGACTATTTTTTCTTAACAACACCATGCTCAGTGTTCCTGGCAGTAAAAACAGCGCCAAGTTTTTTTACAATATTAACACGTTTCTCACTAATTTTCAAGCCAATCCTATTAGCGTCTTTGGTTCGTTTTTTGCGTCTGATACTTCATCTGTTCATCCGGCGGTAGCTTCAATCTCTTAAAGTGGCTACTTACTTCATTACTGCAACTTTTTGCTGACCACTCTAATCTCTAGAACTCGGATATTCCCTTTCATAGTTCGTTAGGCAACCTCCTCAAGAATTCGTAGGATTCTTTTGATGAAGATTTTTTGCCGGCGGTTTTTGAGAACGGCACCTAATAGAAAGATAAGTACGCTTCTGAGCATACTTGTAATGAAATCTGATACGCACTTGATTAATTTTGGTAGATATTTTTGTGTAATAGATATATTTAAGAAGTTGTGATTTTATAAGTAGGTCTGTTGTTGAAATAATCCACCCGAGTCACTTGTAATTTTGAATTGTTATTTAAAACGCCAATTTTAAGGAAAATAATATCAGCTGCTCGCACTGCATTCATTACATACATACATCACGCCTGTATTCCCAAATGGGGTAGGCAGAGTACACGAAACGCTCAATAGACAAAACCATGACTAGGTATATCACGTTTCGTGGCCACTTCTAGCATATTTTTTTAGATTTTGAGTTGGCAGGTATAATAGTGACAGGTTGCTAGCCTGTCGCCTCATTCATTACATGCCTCACTATTTATTTTTTAATCTTCAGAAGACGCTGCTGGATTGAAGGGAATTTTATACTCTTTCGAGAGCGACTTTGTATTACTGCATGTCAGTTAATTCCCAAAACATACCTCGTTTATTCCAAGTCAAGTAACAGTAACCAAACCAGAGATCCCTTAAGGGATAAGTCCGCCTTTGTACTTCGCCATTTCATTTGTATATAATTTTGTTTTTTGTATTTTGTGTTTTTTTCCTTTTGTACAATAAAGTGTTTACTTACTTACTTACAAACCACTTACTCCACCTAAATCGACTTGTATAAAAGCAACATCCAAAACTAACATAAAATTTCCCTAAATAAACATCTTAATGCTTCATAAAGCCCTTAAAAGCATTTAATCGCCCCACTAATGTAGAGCAGCTCTAAAACTTCGTTTTAAAACGTACTTGGCTCTATTTTATACGCGTGCCTTGAAAAGGGTGTATGTTATTCAAATTATTATTGAAAGTATGTTTTAAGGTCTAATAAAACTGGTTAAAGGAACTTTTTTACTGTCGATAGCTCACTGGATCTCATTGTTTTTATTAAAGGCTAGATATAGTTGGGTTTTTAACAAACGAGACTTCAGTAAACTTTAATATTAATGTAGTGCAAGAGCAAGTATAAATTATACTTACTAATACGTAGTAATACGTATTAATTATACTACATATAAAACTTAAAAAAGTGTGTAATATTTACATACAATCACGCCGGTGTTCTCAAATGGCAGGCGGAACATACAAAACATTACACAGTCAAATCCATGACTATTTCACGTTTTGCAACCACGATGGAAGAGGTATAATAATGACAGAGGTTGCGAGCCTGTCGCCTGAAGTTTCCCTAAACTTCTTTCCTGGGTATTTTCAAGGAATATTTCTTACGTAATAAAGAATATAGCACAGTTTTAATATTATACGGCACCACAGTCAAAGATACAAACAGACTGTCAGAATCACACACATAAGTGGCAAACTTATACCACTCTGCTTTTTATGTCGGGGTTAAATCAAATTTATTAACAAAACTGATTAGTTTTAGAAATGACAAAACCTGAAACTGAAAACTTCGGACTGAAATCTGTCTGTTATAAAAAAACAAATCACTCAATGTTATCTCAATATTTCTTCAGACTATAAAGTGCCCATCTCCTCAGATTGTATTGGTCTTCGGCTCCCCACGGAGCCGTGGGCCTGAATGTTTAACTAGCAGCGCTAAGTGCATTCGCAAGTAAAAGCATCAAGTTGTCTGGCCCCGGTGAAGGTTTTATTGCATCCCTTTAACGGGTTTATCAGAAATGTGTTTGTGATTTATTTATTAGGCGCAGACGTGGGGGCCAAGTCCGTTTTTTACAGATACAGTAAAAAAAAGTATCTATACGAACTCCTCCAAATACGTATTTTTACGTATGTGAATAAGCGTATAGGAGTTATTTTTTAATTGTGACGGGATAGGTTTGACTTTACAATTAAATCGGAGTTTGACAATGCTCATGATGTGTATGTGTCTTAGTGAAAAACTCTATGAAGTTTAACAATTTTGTCGTATGGTGTCGGGTTGACAAAAACTTCTTTCTATTTCCTCCGTAGATTTCTTTAGGCAATTTAGGCCCTCGACCAGACTTGTCGCTATTTCTACCTCTTTACACATGTAATATCCAGTATGCTCTGTCTACCTAATTCGGGAATAAATGCGCGATCATTCTTTAATTATTAAAGCTAATAATAATTTATAACCTAAATTTAGCCAACATGATTATAACACAACGTCCAACCCACTGCACCTCTCTAAGTATTCAGTTTCCAACTATCTTGCCTCATTTGGGAGTACCCGCGGCGATACCACATACAAACCACTTAACCAACTGCTCGGTCAACACAAACTTCAACATCCGGACCGAACTTGGCCCGGGCACTACCGCGCCCCTCTTATGAATTTATAGCCCGAGCGCCAACTGTTATTTTCGATATCTGGCGTGCCGTAATCGGATGGGTCTAAGTGGGTACACATGTTTTGGTAAGATAATAAGTTCGTATAATGTCGGTTATTTTGTTATTTGGGTCAGTGGAGTGGTCTTCCCGTGTGGTATTTAGGAGTACATCTCTCCATTTCTTCCGTGTGTGTCGTGAAGCTGGAAGCTGTAGCGGCGCGGCGGTGTGATATAAGAAAGAAAGAAGAAAGAAAGACATTTATTGACAACAATTTGACACAGACATAATAATGAACTTATCTAAAATTAGCCTAAATAAATAAATAATAAAAACTTAAAAATGAGCATGCCACTTCCGTGCCAAATAGCGCCAAAAGGACGAGACGATATGAACGAGACCCTTTTTCCGCGGCCGGTGCTTTCCATATAATTTCAATTATTACAACCGATACCGTCACGCGACCGCATTGCGTCGCCGCGCTTTTGTTGCCAGTGGGTTTGGAGATTAAGAGGTGACTAAAAAGATTAAGACAAATTGTTGGCAACGAATCTGCAATCTGCCTGCCATTGCGGATGTTTATGTGCGGTTGATCGCTTACCTTACGAGGACATTGGATTACAAATAAAGAAAAAAAAAGAAATTGATCTAACCGTTAAAGTCCTACAAGACCACATACAGACGTACATAGTACATACATACAGCGACGTAAAACTTTTAACATCGGCTTTTACCTCGGAGCTTATATGCCAATGAAATAACGTCTACTTACTTTCTGAACTACAAACAACACAAGTAAACCGACTTATCAAATAAACTACTAAGTATTTATTTTGTACAAAACCACAATATCCATTTAAAACCCTAACAAAATACTTCATCCAGTCTCGTAACTCCACCTTTTGCTAAACAACTACAAAGCTAAGGACATTGATTAAGCACTATCAAGTACAAATGCACTTAATAGATACAATTCACTTTAATTAGTTGCCTAGCGGAAAACGGCGTCCTTTCGAACAGTTAAACACGGGATGACGCCAATTCGAATTCGTTTTTAGAATCGATAGGGATGTTCCGTAACTGTTTATTCCTATAAACAGTTACGATATAGTGTCGATATATCGAGGATTTATTATTTGGTACAGTGTTGTGGGTAATCGATTAAGTACGAAGGTTTAATTCTTTAAAAATAGTTTTACATGTTTAAGTGACTATTTAATTCGTTATATATTATGTACATCAAAGACAAAAAAAAAGAATAAACGTGATAAGTGTGTGAGTAAGATAAATAAATGTTGATGTTACGCAATAAATTAATTATTACTGATTCTTAGTTGTGATTGATTGAAAAATTACAAAGTTAATTTTACAAAGCGAAAAATGAAACGTTCCCATGTTGAACAACACCTTAATGTCTATAGTTGTATTTTTCTTAACCTAAAAGGGGAGTGTAAAAGATTTTTTATCGATATCGATACTCTCCCAGCCCTATTCATTAGTAGTGTTCCGCCGTCCATCAACCCAAGCATACTTCACCTCTGTCGTGGCGATAAGGAATTTCTCCATTTCCATTAATTTTACCAGTGTGTGGTATTTTAAATTAAGAACATATTTCTCGAATCACTCGACTGTTTTTATTGGTTTAAATTCCCATATTTTCATTGGCGGTTGAGTATTTAGCCGCTGTGATTGGTCGGTTTAATGATGATGTTTTGTTTTGATTAGAATGTTGTTGAGTTATGATCAATAGATCGTAGCAAGTGGTTTAAACAGTTATGAAAGTTACTGCAGTAAGTAATAGAATAAGTTCCGTTTAATGCAGGCAAGTTTTCTCTTGTCAGTAATATTTTATATTCTATTAACGGCAGGTTTGTAAAGTTGTTTGGTTATTGAAACAGAGCGTTTCAATTAAATTGAGTCTAGTTTTGAGCGGACATTTTAATTTTAATTCCTCCTGTGTCGATTTTGACTAGAAACTTTTTTTTGTTGTATACTTTCCTCTTTTTATATACAAACATAGAACACGCCTGTGTTTCAAAATAGCTTAGACAGAGCACACGAAATTCTAAATAGTAAAAAAAAAAACTATTTGACATCGTCAGATACTTTTAGGCTTTTTTTTAGTATATTTTTTGGTTTTCATAACAGGTTGCTAGCGTATCGCCTACAGCAAACCTAAACCTTTTTCCTTAGTCGTACCTTACCACGGAATAAAATGGAGAGGTGTTATTTTAACCGGACATCATACAGGACACTTCGATAGGTGAAACAGAACGCAACACTCGATCATTTAAATTTGTAAGGCGCAAGAAGTCGTGACGGAAACCGGCACGTTTTGGTAAACGCTTAGTTAAATCTAACTGTGTATTTAAATGCGTTTAGTGACGCGGTTGGTTAGTTGTTTGAGGCACGAGCTTGTCAATGTTTGTATTGCGAAGTACGAGCGTTGGTTGTAAGGGCTTCGATTCTTTGGCTTAGGATATATTTTTAATTGAAATTGGCAGAAATAGTAACAACAATAGGATATTATTTGAAATATCTGTACTAAGTACCGACAAAAACATGACAATAAGGTATAAACTAATACCACGATTTATCTAAACAGGTGTTTTAATGGATCGTCCTTGAGGACATAGAATGTTTAAACATTCCATGCATTTTAATACTTTATAAAGTACCAAACCAATTACCTAAGCCATGTTAACAAAAACTCGGTTTGACAGTTTTTAGGTAGGTAAGTAGGTACCAAATAAGACTTTCACAAGTACATTTATTTTTACTTTTATGCAGTAGCATTTTTGAAAATATTTTGTGAATGTTAGCAGGTATCTACTGTACTTCACCATTTTTATGGTAGCCTAATATTTTTGGATAACATCTTTTTTTTCGTACTTTGTGTTTATTTTCGGTCCGCTTCATCTCTTACCTAATGCCAATCGCAATCTCTTCTTGGCCATTTCTTAACAGCCTTAACACACCCAACACCATTCAAACCGCTTCCAAACCACCTCGAAACCGTGAGAGCACAAACAAAAACGCCTTTGTCTATCAGTCGTGACCGCCGAGCGTGATACATGCTCCGAAAAGGCCTCTGACACAGCGTGCACTCATTATTCGACCCGAATTACGAAACTACACAAATTAACGCTGTGATAATTGAAGAACTGTGGAGTTGAACTTGGCTGGAATTTTAACTGTGTACCTTTGGGGCTAGGTAAATGGGACTGTTTTTGGAGGTCCGTCGGCCATATTGTATTCATACGTGTTGGCAACCCCAACTAAATTATGTAGTAGACAATTCAGTATAATATCTGGTAACTTTTTTCGGCCATCTTCACTGCGCCTTTAATGTGACAAGACGAGCCTATGTCGCAGGCGGATTGTACAATCTGCCGTTTTACATAACGCCTAGCCGTTTTGCAAAACAGCGCCGTTTTGTAAAGCGGCGGCTCTACGTTCAGCCGGATTGAAGTTGCGAAACGTTCTTCAAAAAGGCGGCCCAAGGCGTTTTTAGTTAGTAGTTGACTTATTTAAAAAAAAAATCTGAGCTTTTATAAAAAAAAATACTAACCTCGAAGGCCAAGGCGGGAGCTCGCTGCGCTTCGCTCCCGCCTTGGCCTTCTAACCTAACCTGTCCGAGTCGTATTCGCTCCGAGGTGGTCTTCCTCGCTCGCTGCGCTCGCTCGGTCAAAGTGGCGGCTAATCTCTCGCCGTATTACATTATGCCTAGCCGTAATGAATAACGTTTAGCGCCGAATTCATTCCGGCGATTTTTCGTTCAGCCGCATTCAATCCGGCTAAACGTTGAGCCGCCGCATTACAAAACGGCGCTGTTTTGCAAAACGGCTAGGCGTTATGTAAAACGGCGGATTATACAATCCGCCTTCGACACCTACATCAAATTTTCTTAATACCAATCGCAATTTTACTTCATTATTATCTAAGACATTCGCTGCATGATCATAGAAAATTATGCAGATAATAAAAACAAACCCATTGTGTAATTGTGTTTGTTGTAATGCTATTTCTGTTATTTTTGTTACAACCGTAAATATTATGCAGTCTATTTACATACATCGCACCCCTGCTATGCGGGGTACGCTAGACTACAGAGCGCCATTTTCTTCCATTCTGACATACTTCTCTCACTTCACTATCATTCATCCTCCACGTCATAAGAGTACATGCTCGTCAGTTTCAGATATTTCTAATTTGGCATTACTAGATCTGATTTTTTTTGTAGGTTTTAGAGCCGATCAAATTACAAAATGTAAAAAAATGCTTGTAATGAATTCAAAATTATCACTGTGACACTTCTATTACTTTTAAGTATAGTTATAAAATAATTTTAAACAAAAAAAAACCGACTTCAAATTAGCTTTATCCCGAAAGGAAACTTCTGTTTATTTAGAAATTTCCAGTCTGCAGGTGCATTCAGTATTGAAAGAATTATCCTTTAACTCCTAAACATTAAGGAGTTGACCTATCATCACCAGCTCAGTAATTTTTTTTATTGCCAAGCGTAATTACTGGTGTAGCTTTGAAAAATGTACTAAAAACATTACCTGTGACTATAAAATTTGAGGGTTGCCCTCGATTTCCCTAATATTCCATCATCAGGTCAAGGTATGCTGACAATCGGACTACCTGGAAACTATACCCTTTCAGACAAAAAAAGAATTTTCCAAATCGGTCCAGGCGTCTTCGAGTAATCAGCGAAAACACATAAAAATACTCCCCATTTCTTCTGTGGATGTCGCAAGAGGCGACTAAGGACATAGGTTAAAGTAAATTTTAGGCGACTGGCTCGCAACCTGTCACTATTATACTTGCCACCTTAAAACAAAAAACAAAATAATGGGTAAAAAAAAATTGCAAAGCAAAGATCAAACTTAGCTACTTAGGATCATAACAGTGCACGCACTACTGCTTTACGGCAAGAGTAGCGGGTAAAACGGTGGTAGCGATTCCGACGTACCCAGCACGAGCTCTTATTATTACCTGGGTTTTGCGTTCCTGAACACAACAATGCACGCACTGCTGCTTTGCGACTGCAATAATAGAGGATAAGACGGTGGTAACAATCCCGACGTACCCTGTATGTGACCCTTCGTACAGGAATAGTAGTATGTTGTAGTTGGAATATTCACTTAAAGTCCATATGTCATTTTCGAATGCCCGTTGATGTCTTTTATTTTTATTTTAAGGATAATTCAAAAACTACTAGTTAGATCTTAATGAAATTAAAATGGGACCAATGGGAAGCCATTTCCAATAAAACAAAAAAAAAATCATCGAAATCGGTCCACCCGTTTAGAAGTTCTGAGGTAACATACATAAAAAATAAAAATAATAAAAAAAAAAAAAAATACAGCCGAATTGAATACCTCCTTTTTTGAAGTCGGTTAAAAAAGCCAGTGCTATCTAATCTAACCTAAGAGGATAACTGTCAAAAGTCCTTTTTTACCCGTCAAAGTCAACCAAACTAATTGATTGGTAAAGCAGCTGACATCGGCATGTCCTCAATTATTCCGCTCCATCGTGTATTCTGTAAGACTCCTTGATTAGCCCTTCTTATCCCTTGTCGACTCCCGTGCTATTGAACCGGGTGATTCTAAGCAGATTTTGTTTCTAATATTAAAAATGTATTCCACTTCTAGATATTAACAGACTAACATATTTTGAGAAACGTGCCCTTCTTGTAAGCAAGCAGCACGCCAGCTGTGGGACGTATTAAGGCCAAATTATTTTTACATACATACATACATACAATCACGCCTGTATCCCCAAATGGGGTAGGCAGAGCACACGAAACGTGACATAGACAAAACTATGGTTATGACTATATCACACTTCGCAGCCACTTCTAGCATAGTTTTAGGTTTGCAAAGATGGAAGAGGTAGAATAGTGACTGGTTGCTAGTATGTCGCCTGAAGTATACCTTAACCTATTTTCTTAGTCGACTCTTACGACATCCACGAAAAAAATGGAGAGGTGTTATATCCCGACACCAAACGTCATTTATTTTTACTATTAAATTATATTTATTCCATCTTAAAACCTTGTGTTTTTAAATCTAAAATTATGATAGTAGTGGCTGCGTAAAATAGTCATAGTCTTGTCTATGTCATGTTACGTATACTATTACCCTGTTTGGGAACGCAGGCGTGATATATTATGTGGGTATGTATGAATTCATATTTATCTCCGTATTTTGACTTTACTGAAACCATTCCCAAATGAAATAATATCAAAGTAAAAATATGAAGGCAATTTATGAAAAATCACACAAAGCTTTTGTTATTTCTATTTTTTCAACCCAGGCTAAGTTCTAAAAAAAAATTCCAATACTCATTCCCAATTAAAAACATTTGAAAGGAAAGTCAACGTCGGACCTATCGTAGCTACGTACTAAATTTCTTTGAAAAACTTCCGTAGAACCACTCGATTGTGCAACTGGGCCCTGACTTTAAATTGGTTTTAACTTTTGATTAACAGTCCGATCGTTTCTCGCCTTAACTAACGGTTGTTATCACAAATTTTTAATTAAGGGCCTGAGATCAAAATAAAGTCTGGTGTTTGATTGATTTGAGAAGCACTGATTATGAATTATGTTTATGTATAATTAGGGTTAGGAATGTGAATGTTTTGACTACTTATCACGTGTTTTGATGATTGTAAATACTTACCCGTGTGGCGTCGGGTTCTCACCATCACTCCATTTTTTCCGTCGTACTAAGCTAAGGATATAATAGGTTAAGGTATATTTTAGGCGACAGACCAGCAATCTGTCACTATAACTATGAACTTAAAATCCAAAAATATGCTGGTAGTGGCCACGAAACGTAAAAAGTCATGGTTTTGATTGTAGCGTTCCGTGTGCTCTGCCTACCCTATTTGGGAATACCATTGAATTAATATTAAATCAATGGGGAATACAGGCGTGATGTATTTATGTAGGTTCTGCGTTGGGTCAAAAATCAATTGGTTAGACTTGTAGCTAAACTTGTCTTCAAAAAAAATTCTTAAGCAAAAATCCCTCTTCGAAATTACCGAAAATCCAAAAAGGAAACGAACACACCGGAAATAGAAATAATCCAAACGGAAGTGGAACTAATTAAGCTATCCACACTTCGCGTTATTTTCGTCTCCCTACTTGTCAACGTTGGAAAAGTAACATACAGTGGTGATAGCAGAACATATAAGCCAATAGACGATTTCACTGCAATATTAAACTACAATTCCGTAGCTTAAGATACAAATTTCGTTAACGCTGTAGAATTCAGCGAAGGGTGTATGGTACCATTGATATGCAAAAATACAGAAGTGACGCTTTAGGGCGGTGTTAGTAATAGGTGATTGAGTGATTGTTTGTTGTCAATTATTACCCGCATGTCTTTTAGAAGCTCAATCGAAGAGTGATTGATGTTATAAAAAAACAGTTATTGCAATTTTTACAATTGCAATTGAAGGTGAGAGTTCCCACGATTTTTTGTCTGAATGTTTTGACAAAGTTAAGGATAAGTCTAAGGCAAATACGAATGCCGTATTGAAAGTATTGAGACTACAAAACGATCTGATAGGGTAAACAATCACTATATCTTATCACTAAAAAGTTACATGCGTGCCAGTCAACCAATAACATAAGTAAAAAAACTACGAGTAATATTGATGGCGAAAACTAATTAAAACTATGTATACATCAAAATAATAACGTTACAATAAGCGCGTAAAGAAAAGTAAACTTCAAACTACCGTGAGACGCATTTATAGTGAAACAAAACGGACACACTCATGTCTTTAAATCGAGATAAAATTTACATATTTGGGCCAATTTGTGTGTTATCATCAGGATCATCATCATCAATGTTGCGCAAAAATAGCGACGCGGCATTGCTCTCTACAAGAAAGTTTTTAAAGTAAATTATAAACGAATCATATCGTGTTACTTTTACATCGTTGGTATCCAAATATATGTGTTTCGCGTGTAAATACCGACTGAGCGGGCACACCAGGTGCGTAGAAATCGATCCGGGCCCTGTTACGTAAAATGGGATGAGTAGGTAGGCACAAAAGGTTTAAACCTCGATTAAATTTTGTTTTACATTTTATGCTTGCTTGATTTTAGTAATAAATTATTCGGTTGTTTGCCTTTTTATGATTGAAGGTAGGTTTTCATAATTTATAAGGTAAGTGCAAGTCACTAAGACGTCTCAGTGACCCATTAGATGGGGTGCGATGAAATCGCATACTACGGTGAGTTAGGTATCTACCTACACCACAACAATCTTGTTGTGTCGTTTGTTGTTGTTGTTGTTGTTGGGTTGATTGTATAGACGTGTTTATTTCATTTTACAAATCACACTATTTATGACGAGTCAAAACATAAAAAGTCACAATGGATCGATGGATAAAAATTGGATAATAAAATGCTACAATTGGTAAATCAACACTTTAGGATTTTGAACATAATTGTAATAACAATATATCATTTACAAAGAACTAACCCATTAAATCCACCGCGCCCCTTTGTCATTCCCAGTCTCCCCCATTCATACCCTTTCCTTGCAATCCCTACTCACCCCGTTTTACGGTACGTGGTTATTATGACAGTTGCCGTTCACGTCACTGACGTTGATTACGAATTACGGCGTAATTAGAATGTCGTCAGTGTTTTGAATTTGGAAGCCGTTCGACGTCAGCATCGGTTATTTAGTCAGTTGTTTTTGAAACATGACAAATTTAAATTGAGGTTTTAGGAATGGGTGAAACTAAAGTGGGTGATTTAAATGTGTGACTAATTGACATATTTTAATTGATAGTATGTTAGAATAATGTAATATTTTTTTTATGTAAACGAAGAGGTTTGAACGGAGGACCATCTCAATCTCTGCCAATACAGTCATGTGAAATTGCTCGTGTGGTGTGGGGCTTAGAATGAAATCTCCAATTTTTTCCGTGGATGCCACTAGCGAAAAACATAACTGTTAGTGTTGTTAAGACATAATTTAGACGACAAGCTGCGCTAAACCTAGACATGTAACATAAAAACCAAAAATTACACGTAGCTACAAAATGTAAAACTGTAAAATGTTTGTCTAAGCGACGTATCGGCCTAAACAGTACTTATATCAATATCATCTAACTTAAACTTCCTATTGTTCCAGATGTCTCCAGCACGTCAGAACCAGAACAAGTGACAGCCGCTCCAACGCCACCCATACCCTTACGCCCGGAATATGCCCACCCAGCCGGCGTTGAAGCCTTCGACCCTTACAACTCAGAAAAAAACCACCCGCCACCACACCACAGGGACTACCTCGAAGAAGACTACGACAACGAACAAAAAGAAGACGATCATGACAACCGAGAAGAAACAGATGAACTACCCAGCCTATCAGGCGATCACTTACTCCAAAGCTCCACTGATGATCTTCCAATGTTTCTACTAGAGCCTCAGCACGCGTTCGTGGTTAGGAACAAACCGGCCACTTTAAGATGTCGAGCTGCTAATGCTCTCCAAGTCTACTTCAAGTGCAATGAAGTTCGGTCGGTTGCGAGCACGCAGTTCGAGTTTGTTGATCCACAGACTGGAGTGAGGATTGTGGAGGCTGAGTGTAATGTGACTAGAGATCAGTTGGAAGAGTATTTTGGAGAGGATAGGTTCACTTGTACGTGTTATGCTTGGAGTAGTAGAGGAGATATCAAGAGCCAGCCGGCAGTTGTGGAGTTGGCATGTAAGTGTTTTTGCGTACTTATAGATTTTGAATATGGAAGCAATTCTAGGTTTAGAGTTCATGGTACACAGAGATATAGGCAGCAAAGTACACTCCTTATTCTTCTTAGCTTAGGTGGTAATGACAAAAGAAAAGCGGCAACGGTAAACAGATAACGTTCTCAAACGAAAATTGCTGGTGGCTAGTATCACTTGCTTTAATTTTATTTCAATGCTATTACAAGCTTATATTTAGTTCTATCTGGCTCTGGATCTTACTTTGTAGTCAAATGTAGCAAGTAAAATTTTGATACACTTCTCTTAGAAACATTCGCTTTCATCACACAAACATCTGCCCCGATCGGGAATCGAACCTGTTACCTCAACCTTCGTAGCCAGGGTCTCTAACCACCAGGCTATCATCATAATCTCAACAACTTTACAACCTCAAACCATGTGATCAAATCACTTTAAAATCTGATATATTTTACTACAAGTATATCATCAAAAATCATATATATCAAGTACTCCAGCGAAATTGACGCAACGTCGTCAAGTTATCAACTTAGACCATAAACACTCCGCCATTTATGAAGCCATCGATACGTTTATATCCACTATAAACCCGTCGATATAATCATAACGTTAACGCTGCTATCCGGCACGGAAGTGGTGCAACATTTCATCAAAAGTCATAATTTGGGCGTTTCCGCGATGCTTTTAGACGGCCCGGTCAGAACCTTGTCGAAATAGCAGCGTCAAGACGTTTAAAACGTTTAAACGACTATAGGCCGGGGAAAAAAGGTTCGCAGTGACTTCTAGGATATTTTTAGGTGTAAGGTTAATAGAGACAAAGTAGCATCTAGTCCAAATATACTGAAATCTTTAGTCTCCTTTTACGTCATCTACGGAAAAAATAGTGGAGTAATAAAATCCGACAACAGAAACAACATAGGTACCTAGATAAAATATTTAATCACGCCTCTGTTCCCAAATGGGGTAGGCAGAACACTTGAAAGGTGACAAAGAAAAAACCATGATTATGACTTTTTCCTCGCAGCCCCTTCTAACATCATTTTAAAATTTGAAATCAGATAAAAGTCTTAAAGCGTTCGCCGCGGAGCTGTAATGCAACTGTATGTTACAAGTCAGTCGCCGCCTTTAGTATAATAGTGACAAGTTGCTAGCCTGTCGCCCAAAACATACTTGAACTTTACCTGTTTATCCTAAGTCACCTCTTACAACATCTACAGATAAAAAAAGAGACGTGTTATTCTAAACACCACACAGAAGACAACATACCATACAAATCCCTGCCCTCTTGTTTGAAGTTACATCTAACCTAATTCCAAAAGGTCACGGCTAAATGCAATCAAATGATTGGCCCCAGGTGCAATCGATCCGCCATATTGTGGCCAGAGAGCATAAATCCATAGAACTGCGCACCCGACGTTTAATATGCACAGAAGATTTACCTCCGGGCATTGAATTAAATCGGGCAGTAATGGTAGCTATGAACAATAATATAAATGGTGTTGTAAGTCTTTGTGGGGTTCGGTGCGATGAAATGGGGTTTGTGGATGATATTAATTCGAATTAACCAACTGTGCATCTTAAGTGTTTGGTGAGAGGCTTTTCAATAAAAAGCTGGCATTTTGAGATTTGATGCATTAAAAAACATACTTGTGTCGTATGACATTGTGTCGTATGTAGAAAATATCATGATTACCTACAATCTTTCGTAGCCGTAATAAGCAGGATTTTAGGTTTTTAGTTCAGAAGTACCCCAACAATACTGAGCGATTGCTAGCCTGTCACCTAAAACATACCTGATACCTGACCCACATATGAAATATAAAGGCGTTATTCTCATTCTGACATCATACGGTTGCATACACATCCTTACTAATAATATCATAAGTCAGAAAGTGAGTTTGTTTGTTTGTTTGTTTGTTTGTTTGTTCCGCTTTCACGCCGTAACTACTGAACCGATTGCTTTGAAATTTTGCAGACATAAAGATAGAAGTCCGGATAAAATAATAAGGTACTTTTTATCCCGGAAAAATTGATGTTCCCGAGGGAAAACAAAAATACAGTTTGCTTGATAGATCGATATCAATCGATGATAGAACGATATCGATCGATAGATGATAGATCGATGGCGCTATGTGTAGTTTGAGACGAGAAGTTTTCTTATTAGTTGTGCTTTATACCGCAATATAACCGAGTTCCACGCGGGCGAAGCCGCGGGCAAAAAGCTAGTAATCAAATAATTTGATAGCTGTGCCACTTTGGACCCTTTCACAAGAAATCTAACTGTGACAAAACCATACTATTTTGCTAATCAAAGCAACATGAAACTCATTACGAAAAGGTTTTACTAATCAAAGCAACATGAGTCTCATTATGAAAAGGTTCAAAGTGGCACTGGTATCAAGTTCTTTGACTGTACACACTGGTTGCGGAAAACATAATCGGTAACTTTTCATTTCCTCTAGTCATTCAGATTAGCTGGGCATTAGGCAGGTAGACTGTTTTATTCCTCTTTGATCTGTATTAGTCTCTATTTAGTACCAGAAACCTATAAAATAAATCTAATATCTGTAGTTACTGCGGTAGGAAACAAATTACTTCTAAAAATAACTCAAAGCTTTACTTATTAGTAATTTCAAATTCATAGCTACGAGTGATTCAAATTGATTATTAGGTACGAAGCGTAATCAATTTCTTTTTGATTTATTACTGGGAAGTAAATTGCTGCCTTTGATTTTCTTGCCCAGACCTGTTAAGAATAAGAATTAAGTAGGTATATTATACATTTTTCACGGAATCTCAATACTTGACTTTGATTTGAAATTTGTTTTTCGATGGTTTAATGACGTGGTTCTTATTGAATTTCTTGGCAATGTGGTTTCTAATTTCATATTACGTAAGTATATTCCAATAATTATGGTTTTTTTCTAGCCATGAAAATGCTATTGATGGATTGTACTAGCGTGGCTGCAAGATGAAAGAGTTGTTCTCACTCCTGTATTCCCATGAGGGGTAGGCAGAGCACATGAATTCAAAAATCCAAAAGAGTTGTTCCTTTGTATATATACAACGATTTGTGTGCTCTGCCTACCCCATTAAGGAATTTTATCCACACCCAATTACTTTTGTCTAACTAAAGCATAGAGTTAAAAAAAACCCTTCAAATTTAAACTTTTCTTGCGATGCTTGGAAACGAATAACTACAACACTGATATAAATTACAAACTTAATTTCATCAGTGCGTAAAAAACACCTCTAGGTATTAATTACATGAAAGTTCTCACCAATGGCGTCGGTTTTAGCAGCAAATGTAAGTTGGTCAGCGCCGAGAAAGGTTCATGTCCTATAAATTACGGAGTACGTTTCATTTCCTCTAGAAATTTCTGGAACAAAACGACAAAAAGAAAGGAGAGGGTTACGCTGAAAGGATTTGCTGTTAAGTGAGAAATTTAATAATTGTTGAATCGAAAACTCGTAAGTTTTGTTATTAATTTTGTACATGAAACTTTGTAATTTAACAATAAATTGTGGATCCACAAGAGACTTGATAAACTAGGTATGTAATTAAACAGCCACAGATAATTAGGTGTAGGGTTTATACTAACACCTCTTCACTTCTTCCGTGGATATCGTAAGAGATGACTAAGGGAATAGGTTAAGATATAATTTAGGCCTTACAAGCTAGCAACCTGTCATTAATAGTACATTTGAACTTAAAACCTACAAAGCATGCTAGTAATGGCAGAGCGGCTAGTAGTGAATTAGTCACGGATTTAGCTATGCGGCGTCGTGTGCTCTGCCTACCCTGTTTGGGAATACAGGCGTGATGTATCTATGTTCAAACTTGAACTTGTGTTAGACTACGTAACCTTTCGAGTACTCTACTATAGTTCCTCAGTTGACAACACAGGCGTGACGTTTATGTACTTTGGATGTACGACTATTTTCAATATCCTCTAAGCATCTTCTGTATCACATGTTTATTAATTTATCACTTTCCTTACTCGAGCTCACTTCCAACAGCAATTATCTATGTAAATTACACCAGACCTGGAGGGAAACATTTAAATATAGATTGCCATTACAAGCAAGCTTAAACTAGAACTATTTACAAAATTAAAATGACAAGTAGTGAAACAGCTGCCCACTCAATGCACGACTATTAACTAACTTAAACGCATTCAAATATAAACTCATTTACTGAACCATTAAAAAGGTACATGTACACTGCCGTAAATCTTAGAGAGAAGACGTAGCACCGTCACAGAGGATACGTAGTGTATTATCATTTATAGTAAATGTCTCTTGAGAGTGTATTTGGAGCGGGAGAACAATTAAAACTGTCAAGTTGAGGATTTAGTATTGTACTATGTAGTACTGGGGCCGTTGAAGTTGATTGAAAATTTAGAAGCGAGTATATCTCGCCTGTATGCCAAAATAGGACAGGCAGAGTTCATGAAACGTTGTATAAACAAAACCGGAACACTTTCAGGATAAGTTTTGGTTTTTAGTTTAGAGATTTAAAAATAACCTAACCAACAAAAGTAACCAACAACGAGAAATAGGTCAAATTTAACTTCCAAGATTTGATTACAGACAAACAAAAAAACATCGGGACAGGTGAAGCCAAAAAATAAAAGCTTGTAATGAGTATATATTATGAATTAAGTTTGCATAAATGGTAAAAGTACAATTATCGACCTCAAAATTTCAGTTTTATCCCTACTCACTCCTACTGTAACTTGTCCGCACTTAGCTTGTTTTACGAATTGCAAAAAAAGACTCCAAGAAAACTTCTAGAACAATTTGAACTAATTAAAGCTTTATATTGTTCTGGAGTAAATTGTTCTTGCTTGCAATTAGAACGGCGCGAGCGTTTCACTCGTTGTTTATATTTAGACGTTTATGAGTTGGTCCGTGTTTGCTTCCAGTTGTTAGGTTTGTCGCCTTTCAAAGGAATGTTAATATAAAGGTGACACTTTCGTTTTAATGCCCGCTTGCTCTTTCTGCTTTTACCTACACTTAGACTTTACTTAAAATTTAAAATTTACAAGAAAAGAAGGCTCTTTGCCATTCTACATAGGTGCCCCAAATTTCAAGTTAATCAGACTAATTGAACGTTGAAGAGTCCCACCTTTAGGGGACATACCTGACTGGGCCAATAGTTTCCTAATAACAAATTATTATATCATCATCTAAATTACACAAGTACACAAAGTTTCAAGTCAATCGAAAACCGGGAAGTGCATCAAATTCAACGTAAACGCAGTCGTAAACTCCTGCAGGGTCCACTGAAAGACGTTTAACCTTTTGAACGCCAAGGCGCGAAGTGAAACGCTGTGCTCCTAACGCCAAAGACGTGAGTTGGCTCTTAGATAATGCTTGTTTTTTTTCGAATGGTGCTGTATTATTTTATTTAAATTAGGTATAAAATAACTTACACTACCTATAAATAAAGTAAACCTAGAAAAAATGTTGCAGCGTTTTATATTTCAGTTCTTTTGCAATAACTTCAACGCACCATTTAACGTCGTGGCGTCACGGGCACTGACTTGCGATGACGTGATATGGCGTCTTTGGCGGTCAAAAGGTTAATGACTGTCTGACCAATGCCATTTTTAAACCTTTTGTAGAACTATTACCACCAAAGGGACCATATTGGACCAGATTGGAAATAGGATAGATTACAATCACATGTTACGAAAGACGCCCTCTCTTAAGCTACACAGCTTAGTAATATAGACTTCCAACAGCTTTTAATGAGCCTAGTTTTGATGCAAACAGTCATGATGTAAAGCCCTTTTCAACCTGACGCATTATAAGCGAACATTTTCAAGCAGGTTAGCACCGTTTCTCACAAGGCTTCTAAACTACGTGAATCACATTAAATGTCGCTCCTATCCAGCGTAAAAGCAACAGTAAAGGAGCATAAATTATCAATGAAACCTGTTGGCTCAATAAAATTCCTAGTATTAAATCTTCTAAAGTGACATTCGAGGCACTAAAATCGCTTTTCGACTTGACAAAGACTAATATTGGAGCATTCTGTATCGATCACGGCTTATTTCGTAATACTATTAGGGCCTTTCATATTTAATCAGATCAGCTTATGAAAATACTTCGCATCAAATTTCTTGACTTAAAATACAATGCGGAGTTTGAGTAATACGTACTAACAAAGGAGACAAATGAAATGGGAGCGTAACAAATAAATAATTGTGTTGATATTGTAACGCGAAGAGATGATGTTAGTACAAGTATAAATAATGTGATTGCAAATTATGGTCTTGTAATTTCTGTTTCTACTAGATACAACTCTAATATTAATAACAGTCACTTGCGTTATAGCAAATTTGACAGCAGCCACAAAAACAACACTAACAGAGAAACAAAGGTCGTCAAAAGCACATCTTCTAGCGACGTGAGTACACATCATAAAGTTCTAGAAAATGTTGTAACAAAAGCTTAAGACAATAACACCTAGTCTACTAGAAATTCTAAAGGATAACGTACAAAAGCTACCGTGGACTCTGAAATAAATACTAGCGCAGGATCCGAGTAATGGCGCATGTTCCCGGCAGATTTATAGCCCCTCCACTGCTCGTGTTCGTTTTGCAGTCTGCATTAGTTCTTATGAAAGCAAGAGTGTCGTGATTTGTTGCTGGAAGTTCGTGTGATATATCGCTCGTGTTTTGATTGAGAGCTGAGATGGTTTCTTGTTTCGTAATCTTGGATTAGTTTTGTTTCGTTTAGTTTGTAAGTTTTGTTTTATGGTAAATTAGGGTTGAAGAGTGTTTTCTGCAACTGTTCTAAAACTAAAGTAGTTGATGAGGTTTTAGGTTATCTAATGAAAAGCTATAAACAAAAGTCTAATGTGTAAAATGGTTCTTGGAATAGTAACAGTTGTACGGGTAGACTTTTTTTGATAGATTTTCTTTTGATATAAGCTACCTAAGAATTGTCTCTCACTCACGCACACACACAAGTTGTCAGTTGGAAGAAAAATTACACCATAGTCATTTGACGCCACTAATTTTGCTTCCTATTCAACTAAAGCGCCGAATTCTCCCAAAGCAAACGGCATCGCAGAAAGCACCGATACAACTACTAAGAGTACACACAAATAGAACTCAAAAATTACTAACACTAACAAGGTTTTGTCAAGTATTGTCGCAAGGCAAGCGCACACGTATTGTGACGGTTAAATTATTTAATGAAAGACAATTATCGTTGGCGGGGACGACGTAATCGACGGGCTTGTTATGTTTTTTATTAAGATTGATGTGAGAAGATATTCGGTGACGGTTCAATTTGGGAGTGAGATAATTTTTCGTCGGTTTTTATTACGGCGTGTGAAATTTTTCTTGATGTAGATAACTTAGAGAATTATTCGTTTATTTCATTAAGAGTAAGTTTTGAAATACTTTGGTGTTCAGATTAGATAGATCATGATATTATTACAAAAAAGTACCTTATTTATTTTATAGTTATTTTAGCATCCATCACGTACACGAAGTTTGTTTTCTTAAATAACGAAACCTTTTCAATTTTGGCAAATTTTTATTTAGGTACTTTTGTAATGTCGCAATGAAATTTGTTCTACTTCACGTTCTTCGATTGAACTGAGATTTTGTACACTTGTGTAAATCGGATGACAATGCAACAATCGAGTAGCAAGCTCCCGGTGGCCAGCCCTACACCGTCTCCGATAGAAGGAACTCTTCAACGGTTGCTCTGATTGATTTCAAATTTGGTGCACATAATCTAGGATACATAACAATGAAGTAGACTTAGCAACAGTCACAACTGTACAGTCGGTAAAAAAGTTTGTGCCGAATATGAAATTTTGTTGATTAGTTTCATTTTTTTTTTGCTTTTCTAATCTAAATTAATTCAAACCCCGTATCTTACGCAACGCAATACGTCACCAGAAACAATTATCGATTTAGGCCCTGCTCACGCGTGCGCGATAAATTGTAATTGACATTGTATGAGCTTTTGTATGAAGTTCGCATGCGGGTGTTACGCAACAGTTCATCCGTGAGACTTTGGGAATTGGGATATTTTTATAATCTCATTATCGGACGTTTAATGGAATTATTTCAACATTAAAACTCTGTCGGAATTTAATTATGTTTGGTGATAGTTGTGGTTAATACGAGTACTGATGAGAGTATTGATTTTGTAGGTGTTGCATTCGATTAATGCCATTACTGGTGATAATCTGAATCGAGGTAATCGGTCATTGGGTGACGCATTAGTTTACAGCGACTTTACGTAATGGCATAAGCAATTTTACTTCCACAAATAACCACTAGAGGCGATGTAAATATCTCCTGGAGTTATAACACAGTTTTTGGTACATACAGTGATAGTCAAGTTTGTGTTGAGTGTCTTGACAGCATGCATAGAAGCGGTAGTGCTTCTTAAAGATACCCTTTTTTTAATTATTTTAAAAATCGGCGAAGAGCTCATAATAATAAAATTGTACTCTACAAAAAAATCCCAATTCTTCCTTTACGGTCAATGTCTTCTTCTACGACTCCATTTAAATTAACCTTCTCTTCCCCAGACCTAAAGAAACTCTTCACCATGTCCCCCTCCCCGGCGTCAGTGGAGGCGGGGTCGGCGGCCTCGCTCCGCTGCGCGCCGCCGTCGGCTGCGCCCGCGCCGCGGATATCCTGGCTGAAGCACGGCGCGCCGTTGCAGCAGGACCACAACGTGTTGATCTCGGCTGAGGGGAATTTGCTCATTTCTAGGGCTACTCTTCAAGTAAGTACAGACAGACATGTTTCGGGCTAGTATTTTATCTAGGAGCCGCGGCTGCTGTCAAACGCGTTGCGCACTCCCGTTCTTTTGCATGTCACTGTAACAGCAAATCGCGTTCTTTAACATTTGACTTTGACTTTTTGGCTTTCGTTCTGTTATCCGGAACATGTCGAGCTGTTCGATTTAAGACGTGAGTAGTCAGTGTTTTTGATACGAGTCAGCATTACGGTAGTTTGTTGTACAAAGTTCTTATGGCTATTATGCGTAGGATTAATAGGTACTTCGAGTAGTCTAATGTTATTGAAATATAAATTATCAATAACTGTAGTTTTATTCTTTTAATCTATCAATTAGTTTTTACATAAAAAGAAACGAACAACCATTTCTTCTTTTTCCTTAAAAAAATCCGTAACATTTTTAAGCACAAGCTTTAACAATAAGTCACTTCGGTTTCTCTTGAAAACTAAAATGAGAATTTAATGCCTCATTTTCTCGATCGTCTCGTAGATAGAGCGACCATAATTGAAATCGTTTTAAACAACAATAGCATAGTCAAGGTATATCTTTTTTCACCGATCCATTAAATGATTGATAACGCTACTTTGTTTTATCTTGATGTACCTTGTCACTTAACTGTATCGCAATTCCGTTACTTTGACCTTTTGATCATCAAAAAAAATTTGTAAAATGAAACAGGCGCTATTTTGCGTGACTGTTCTTTTTTGCTTACTGTGTGTATGGATACTTTACATAATTTACAGTAATAAGCAGACCAACTTTGCAAGTAAATGCTTGTAGGACTTGTCGCAAACAACTGCGGATTCTAGCTTCATCAATGAATGTTATTTGGACCGACAAAACTTGTTCTGTCTATAATAGTATTTTTTTACGTATCTTCATGAATTTCAGATAATTTGTTTTCATAAATTACGTTTAACTACAAATTCACTTACACACTTCGACTTGTCACTTAGCGGGGCTAAATTACGTTTTACTTATAGATTTACCTCGACGTAACTCGGTTAAAACATCGAAGTAATTGAATTCATATTAAAAATAACGTGATTAAGCCAAGTTTCAATAAAAATGCGTGACAATCACAACAATTTAATCATTTCAAATTCTGTCAAGTTCATTGACCAACTTAATTTAGTTTTCTTCATTACTCATAGCCTAGCTACAATATACCTTTAGGTACACACGCAAGCATAAAATACGATCGGTTAAAACATTCCCTTGTTTGATATTTCGTGCTAAATCCGCATAAAATTTCGCTGACAGTCCACCGTGAGTAACATTTTTATTGAATACAAAAGTTCCAGGCATTTCCTTTTATTGTTCAGTTGTTGGAAATTCGAAATATTCGAGTTGAACTGTTCTATCTATTCGCAACGAATATTTTAAAGTTTCGATGGTTTTTGAATGATATTTAATGCTTCTACGTGGTTCTTTGCTGATATGAATCTTCGCTTCTTGCAAAGGTAGCGAGCTTTTTAGTGTTATTCGTTACTTCTTCTACTTCTTTTATACCTACTTCCATTGTTCCTCATTGATTTCATCCGTGGATGTCATCACCAGTGATCGGATCTAGGATGCAATTTGGGGTGAACGACCTCAAAGATTATGCTTATCGTGGATGTGCCTCGGGATTCCCGGGATTTTGGATAATGGGCTGGTGCAAATAATAAGTCTTTGGAGGGTTACACTAAATAAACAAAATGAAAATGTTTGCTATAAGAAGGTCATTTATTTGACATGTACATTATGTATGTACTTTAAGAACACATTTTATAACTCCTATCAACAGAAATCTTTTGTATACATAAACTTTCTGAAACAAGTGAAACAAATAAGAATATATTTGATAAAATTTAATTTAAAATGAAAATAACAATAAAAGTCGCGGGGTTTTAAGTCATAGCCATCTTAATATTACGGACGTAAACCCTGGGAAATTGCATCCTAGATCCGATCACTGGTCATCACAGGGGACTCAAGATTTAGTTACTCAAGGTATGGTTTATTCGACAGAATAGTAACTTGTGACTATTCAACCCTTTTTATCTAACTTATTAGAATAACTGGACTGATCATAATACTTCGCTCGCTTACAAATTTCATTGGTTAACGTAGATAACGAAGTAGGTATTATTTTAAAAACTAAAACTATCTCTGCAAAAATGCCTGTAATAGGTACTTTGCGTTTACGATTATGTCATACTTTCGGAACTTCACAAAGAAGCAGTATTTTTGCAGTTACAATTTCGCACTCAAATTTTATTGCTTAAAATTCATTAGTTACACTTTAAATTCTTCGATGATATCATAGCCTACTATGTCGAATCGAATGTTATGTTTATAATCCTGTTCAGTTACTTGGTGTTATTGAATCGGTTTCCTTTATTATTATGTATTTATATTTATGATGTCAGAGTTTTGAGAAAATATTGCAACTCCGTTCTCACAATTTGGCTTTGATTTAGTTCCCTGCTATAAAAACATGCCTTTGTAGCAGCATGCTGATTAAGATGAAATAATTCTATTACGGTTCTCATACTAATTCAAGTTTTACTTAATATTTTGTCTACTGTTAAAATGGCGTGAATATTAATTGTGAGGGCAATCAGGTTAATAATGGAGAGGGATAGATAATAAAGGAATAAGGTGGCTATATAATTTACATAATCCAAAAGAATCAGTGTTAAATTCAATCGGAACTACCTAAACCATAAAAAAACCTTAAACGTAAATTCAAATCTTTATCTTGGTTTGAAAATCAGTTCAGTGATCAGTTTATGAAGCTATGCAACTAAGGTTAAAAACTAGAAGTTAAAAAGTATTACCATTTCTAACTTCAAATCCCACAATTTTAGCTAACTGAAAAATGTCGGTTTCGTCACTCGCCTCGCTACACTAAATCTTTTAAGTCATTAAAACTTTTATAGCCTATAAATGATTATCGCAGCTTATTAGGACCGCAAATATAAAGCCGTATACACGTGTTTAATTTAGGTCATGTTTTTATAACTCGATATGTTTCGAACTGGACCTTAGGCTGGTATAAATAGAGTTCCCTTTATTCTAAGAACACGCGACAATGTTCCCTGAGTGCTGGATGATTCACTCGTCAAATGAAGTTGCAATGTGTTCACCATCAGAAGTCATTAGGATTCTCTTCAGTTTATAACAAATATTTATAGGGAATATGTTTTAAAACGACATTTAGTACTTAATTAAGACAACTTGTTCACTTCATCCTTAAAATCTTCATTTTTGATTTGTAATGTACCGTAAGCTTGGGTTTTTTGCCCCAACTAAGTTACTTTGCTCACAAATGAAAATGTTTTATATTCTATTAATGAGGTGTCGTTGTGTGTGTGGTGTTGGGATAGAAAAATACCTGACCATTTCTTCCGTGAATATAAGAGGCGACTAAGGAAAGGTCGGGGTATATTTTAGGCGACAGGCTAGTCACCTGTCGCTTTTATACCTCTTTCATCATGCTCAAAGTGTATGTCAATTATTATTGTATGTAATAAGTGATAAACTGTCCAGTTCTTAATAATGTCTCATTACATCTCTATATCTATATCAAAGTAAACTACAATAGGTGTAAGATTTGCATGCCGAATGTTTGGTTAGACAAGTCATATATAGCATTCATTTCATTTCTTATACTTCATTACACTTCATTTTGTTTCATTTCATTTCCACAAACTCCGTCTTCATTCCATCTTTGTTCCTAAATTAATGAGAACTGACAAACCCCTTCACTTGCATTTCGCACACCACAATCAATCACATCAAACCAACATTAACACCGACATAGCGTTAACAATCGTCACCATCCATGTTTATTTGTTTATCCGTTTGTTTATTTTATGTTTGTTTCATCCCGAAGTGACTCCAACTAATTAGTCGACCGGGACGGACATTTATTAATTGCAACACAAGTCTGTGTCCGTTGTCTTGTTGCATTCGCGGTGTTGACTTTCAAAGCCCCGATGAGAGTGCTTGGTTTATTCATGTTGCTATTAAAATGCATTGCATTATCTCGTTAGGTGGAGATTGTTTTACGCAGGGCAATTAAGTCATCGACATACGTCGCTAAGATTACGCATTACATTTTGCCAAGCCTCAGCTTCTGTAGGGTTTGGAATAACTCCTCTCCATTTATTCCGTAAATGTCTTAAAAGACGACTAAGACTACCTTCATTTGCTTTTTTAGCCTAAAATTATCCAAATAATTTTAAACAAAAAAAAACCGACTTCAATTCTATACTAATATAATAAAGCTGAAGAGTTTGTTTGTTTGTTTGAACGCGCTAATCTCAGAAACTACTGGTGCGAATTGAAAAATATTTTTTGTGTTGGATAGACCATTTATCAAGGAAGGCTTTAAGCTATATAACATCACGCTGCGACCAAAAGGACCGAAGAAACAGTGGAAAATGTAGGAAAAACGGGGGAAATTTGTCACTATTCCACGCGGACGGAGTCGCGGGCACAACTAGTTAGCAATATTTTGAAAGTATTCTGTTTACTGAATGTAAAATCTTGACTTCATCAACAAATTACCGAAAACGCCGTACATCTCCATATAAAATTTGAAGAGTTCCCTCGATTTCTCCAAGATTCCACCATCAGATCCTGGTGTCGTGCAAATGGGACCAATTTCGAGTTATACCCTTTCGATTAAAAAAAAAATTTTGAAAATCGGTCCACGGGTTTTCGAGTTATCGAGTAACATACACACAAAAAAAAAAAAAAAAAAAAAAAAAAAAAAAAAAAAAAAAAAAAAAATTAGGTCGAATTGAGAACCTCCTCCTTTTTGAAGTCGGTTAAAAATAGCTATGAAATGTGAAAATAACATGTAGCAGGATTTAGGTTGAAACATTGGTGAACGGGGTATAAACTAAGATATTATTAACTTTGTCGCCTTAAACATACATTAACCATTATCCGTAGCCACCTCGTAGGACATCCACGGCATAAATGGTGAGGTTTTATTCTATCCCGACACCACACAAGTCCTAAAAATTTTACCTGTGATGATGTTACATACATTCCCTTGTTAATCAGCATCATAGATGATCGCTCACCTTATTAAATTTACAAGCATAAAGCAATCTTATAATCAAAATCAATATCGTTTCAACGAAATCTCCATTGTTATTGCAAAGGAATTAGAAGCAATACGATGGAGATATGAAGATTGACAGATGCAAATACGCAAGATGAAGATTGAGTGCCAATTATTTTGAATAAAACGACGAACGTATTAAAGCCCGGGGGATTATCAATTGCTGTCGTAAATTCACGTGTCAACTTCGTTCTTCATTTTAATTTCATTTTACTGTCTGAATTACGTTTATTTTATTTTGATTGAAACATCTTTGAGGCAGTGAGTCTACCTGAGAAGCATTTACTTACCATCATTTTGCTAGAAACAAGTCGAATTGTACGCCGCGTGGGTACATGCAACAAATATACATACAATTACGGCTATGTTGTCACCTCATGATGCCATCCTAGCTCATGCTAGGTATGGTCCATTTGTGACCATTATAGACTACTGGCCCATGTTGAAAAAAATATGGGTCATCTGAACCACCAGGTGACCTATGTAGAACGATATAAGAGCATAAAATAATAAGATTCTGCACTATGCCGTCACTTGTAAGCTGTCCAACTGAGTGCAGGTGAAAATTCAAAAGTAGGTACAACCCTTGATTATTTCCCCTTGTCGCATGATTTTTGTACGGCGTTGCGGAATAATGAATTAGAACCGGTATTGAAATAGTATCAAACTGGTGCCGTATCAATTGGTGAGCCACAAAGTCGGATTTTCTTTTTATTTTCCGACTATTCCCAGGGCAAATTTGGTCGTTTGTTTTTATACGGCACCAGTTTCATACTATTTCAATACTGCTTCTAATCCATTATTCCCCAATACCGTACAAAAATTATGAGACAAGGCGAAATAATCGAGGGTGGTACTTTTGAATTCTCACCTGCACTCAGTTGGACAGCTTACAAGTGACGGCATAGTGCTGAATCTTATTATTTTATGCTCTTATATCGTCCTTCATAGGTCTGTGGTGGTTCAGATGACCCATATTTTTTTGAACATGGGCCAGTAGTCTATTAGGGACCTTGTGAAAGGTCTACGGTAAGCAAGTTACAATAGAAAGAGACGGCGATAGTTTTACGCTTAGACATGTTCGGAAGTGGACTTTATGCAGTACAAACATAACAAAGACAAAAACAAAGCTCTAGTAGAGCTTAAGTTAGACTATTGATAGTATACCAATGATGGGAGTACCTAATGATAGTTCCAGGATATTGAATTTCGACTCAAAATTGAATTATTATTCAGTTTTATTTTTAAATCTACGGCTTGACATATTATTGACGATTCTGATATTGCCAACTCGTAACATGTTACCGATTCCAGACATTTTTGGAAGCTGGAATCGGTGATGCAAATAAATTGACAGTATTGATTGGGATATTTCTGTAAAAGCTCTGGCTTTGTTTATTTAACGTATGATAAAACGTTCCGAAATGTTTGTTTTTATTAAATAAACAATTATTATGTTTTGTACCAGAAGAAAGACCATCATTCTCAATTATGGTATTTTGTAAAGTTACAGGATTAACCTCAAATGGGGTTGGCAGAGATAAAAAACGTTACATCGTCAATCATAGGAACTTCTAATACGAAGTAACATAATTATAAATAACGCCACAAATATAAGAAAAACCTAAGCAATACGACAATACTTATAACTCTTGAGGTCAATTCGGATGCATCCCCTGCAACAGAATATTTAAAACGAAGTTCGGACTACCAAGCTTACAGATTAGAACCTAGTTATTCGTTCATACTAGAATTGAATTAGGATGTCGCCGTTCCGAAAAGTTTCACAAGAAGCAGCGGTATTTTTACCTAATCTCAAAATTAGCTGTCATATAGTTTGGAAAATTTTACAGCTAACGCTGTACTAATCCACAAGTTTGACGTTGGAGAACAACGCCGGTACTTTTTGTAAAACTACCCAAAAACTATTCCTGTTTCTTCTTCTTCTTAAAGTGCCACTTCATTACTGAAGGTTTGCAGTCAGCTCTTTAAAACAGATCCTGTCCATAGCGAGTCTGAATAAATCTTCCACGGTTTTGATGCCTGTCCACTTCCTGATGTTCTGGAGCTATGGCAATTTGCGTCTCCCGAACTTGCGATTCCCTGTTAATTTTTCCGTGATACTGCTGGTTTCGAAGAATATGGCCCAAAAACTATTCCAACTTTAAAAAAAATCCGCAACCTCCACATCTGTACTCAACTGCATCTGGCAATAATTACGAAACCGTGATACATTTCCGGAGTATCCGAAACGTAAACCCCGTCACCACTGTCACTCGACACTCCAACCACAGCCACCCAAGAGCGCATCGCAAATAACCCGTTCCATCTCCGGTTTCCAATGAACGTTGCTCACCAATTAGCAAACGTGCGCAGACATGGATAAATTGCTTGCGATGCTCACGTAACGCTACACGCAAAGGTGTCGGAAGCTCTTAATTAATATAGTCGCATGCAGCTTGAATTAATGGCAGCCCTTTGTAATTTTAACACTGCTAACGGGGCTTTTGTCACAGAAAGGATTCTCGAAATGTTGCATGAGTTTTTCGAGCCTTGCTAATTTTAGAACACTTAATGAGGGCTGTCTTTCATTAGGCGACCTTTTTCGCAGAATTTTGGTGCAGCAGTTAATCTCAACTTCTATTTTGGATTTAGATTTGATTCCAGTTTAGGAAATAATTCCTAAAATGATCGTATGTACAGTCAGCGTCAAAAGTAACTGACAATTTTAGTACTGAGTTACGTCAAATTCTATACTAAAATTATCACTTACTTTTGACGCTGACCCTACTACTAATTAAAAACGTTGCAGTTTGTTACTCTTTCACAAATAGCACCAGAATTTTACCCCGACCACTTGATGCATACATATATCACAGAAGTAGGCAGAGACCGCTGAGTTTTACTTGCAACGATCCTGAGATACCTCTTTTGCTTCAGCCATATTCACTAATCTCTTTACCCACGCGATTAGCTTTGAAGACTCACTTACGAATACTTAATTGTTTAAACTACCACTAAGAAAAAGGCCCACTACATTGGCATAGTTGATAACAAACGTCACATTGCTACTGGCCACTTGATTCCTCAGAGTCTTGCGTCCGTAAAAAAAAAGAACATTTCGAGTTACTTGTGACAAAAAAAAGATTTTTTCATAAACTTCAGGGCTACTTACGTAAAACCTCTGTGAATTATCGCCAGGGGATCTGATACATCGCGTACAGCAAAATAATTAAAGTTACTGTAGTTTTGTAGTGTCCTACTAATTAACCTTATTTTGTCAACAGGATATGGCGAACTACAGCTGTGTGGCCGAGAATATAGCCGGCAAACGAGTGTCGGAACCCGCCCTCCTCACAATCTATGGTAATTTTTTTGGCACTTAAGATAAACCCATCTGGTGACACTTCAGTGGTCCATTCATTGGAATCAAATGTGGAAATAGTAACACGTGTGGAATAAGTGGCCACGAGAGCTGTTGGGGGTTATGAAGCGGGTGTTTGTTTTGATGGTGTGAGTTTATATATCATTAGTACATCTAAAGGAACTGCCTCAGGAATGAGAGTTTAGAAGGAGTTTGTGAACTAAAAGTGTTTAAAAAGTAACTTGCCGGTAACATGATCTAGGTGAGAGACAAATTAAACTTTTCTATTGGACAGCGGTTTTGATGCATTGATGGGTGCCAGTCAGTTCACCATTACGTAAATAAATGCATCAAGTCTCTCTACAGTAAGTCGTAGAAAATGTACTTTTATCTAATGCCCCTACTTTATGTTTAGATGCATTAAACAAACGGCATAATTAAGATTGAAATTTCGAACATTTCAAAACAAACGATGATTGATAGAAGAAAAAAAAATATTACTAAGGAACACTCGTTCAGTGCGGACGGCGGTGCAAGCCCATGACGCTGATACGCAATTGTTTACGGATTTTTTTCCGCTATTTTAACCGTAATTTTTGATTCTAAGAAAAATCATCTTTTTAAAAACAACGCTCGTATATTATAGTCTTTAATATCGTTAAAACACTGAATCTCCAGCCTTCACTCTTAATCCGCCGCAACATCAAAGGATTAATAACAAAATTGCCCGCTAATTCTCCAATTTAATACCTAACAAGACAACACGTTCCGCGCATCACCATAATTCATCAGACAACCATAGTATGGAGTTAAGCGATCATTTCACCCTACTTGTACGTAATAACTATCTTTACATCAGCGGGATCAGAGGGCATCGTACAATTATTGCATGCGCTTGAGCATGGGAGAGTCATTAGGGCGCCCACGCGCAAGTACGGCGCCTAACTGATTGCAATCGGCACCTCTGACTTTACACGTCCGAAAAGCTTGTCACGTTGTTAAGGATAGAATTATTGGCATCCTGAGGATATATAGTCTTAGCCAACGGTATTGAGCACCCGCGTATAAATTGAAAATGTTAATCACTTACATCAGGCTTGTAAATATTCCCAAAGGAGAGGACATGAGACGCTACTCTGTCAAAACCGTGACTATCTCTCGTTTTGTAACCACTTCTAGCATATTTTGCCTTGTAGTATCGGGTTTAGAATAACACCTCTCCATTTTTTTCCACGGTTAAGATTTTCTGTCATTATTGTACCTTATACTTAATACCTAAAACAATAAGTAGTTGCTGGTCCATTAAATTTTACATAAACATTTTTTGTAGATAAAAAGTACTTAGGTTAATTTAAGGTTTCCGATTTTTCATCAGAATTAACATTTCGAGGAGATGTTAAAAAAAATCCTAGGTTTACAGGAACTTCATTGAAGTTTGCCTATTTTTGCTTTTTTGTCTCTTTTGATCATTTTACTAACATATTTATATACTACTAGTGTATACTGGTTTTCATGTCATGCTTACATCACTTTTTACTCATGTTCATCTACATAAAAGTTTAATATAACCTTAATTATAAATTCTGCATCAACAGCAACTATAATACAAACAGGGTCGAGACAACACCTCCAACGGCTCAGCTTACTCGACCAAGATCAAATGGCATTTCAGCAAATCCTGTTGCGGTTTCGTCCTAGCTTAACTAACCTTCCAAATCTGCCGGATTATAATCGGACCCAAATTCATCTATAAACTTACCTATAACTTAGGAATTTGAGAGTCAAATTGGAATAGTTACTCGTGAACCAATTACACAAGAGGACAGTACAGCGCCCTCTATTAGCGTAATGTGTGAATTGGGTGAAGGCGGTTTGTAATTTGGTATGGGATGCGTAAAGTTTTGAATTGAATGTTGTTTGAATAGAGAGTAATTTATTTGGACTTTATATTTGCACTAGCTGTTGCCTGTGGCTTCGTTTGCGCGGAGGCTTGTTACAATCCCGTGGGCTTAGTAGAGAATTGACCCCGGATTAATATAAGCGACGGTATTGCGGAGAGCTCAACTTTTACGGATACTTATATTTTTCATAACTCATTTTCAAAACTTTCATGCTCATTTGATTCAAACACTAGATTCATAGGGCTGCTTAAAATTTAAAAACGAATTACAAATACAACCTAAAATTCTAAAACTCCAACGCTTGTAATAAAGCACAAGTAGGTACGAGATCATTATCACTTCACCGTCATCAGATATAATAATATGACTAATAACAATAAAATCCCACAATAAAGAAACTTACATTTTATAAGTAGAAATTTCAACTTTCAACGACCCATAACTCCCAAAAACTTTACAAGATCCGTTTATTACCCCAGCGAGATCTAAAAGCATTTTCCAATTATCCATTGTAAGCTATTACCGTATAACTCTGCTTAAATCTGAGTGGGCGCGAGCAACAATACTTACTTCACACTATTATTTAATAGCCTCAAAGCACAAAGTGATTACACAGGAGTTGGCTTTTGCTTGTTCGTACCCGAAGCCATCAACGCGATGTGAATTAAGTATTTGATCTTCTCAGGTTAATTTAATCAAACTAAACGAGATTTTGTAGCATGAAACTACACGGTGACAGAAATCTGTATCTTATTAAATCGAAAGACTAACGAGTAAGTTACAATCACAATCTATTGGTGTTTTTGTTAAATGTATTTCATTTAGGACATGTTACTACTACGTATTTCACTTAAGTATGTTAGGTTCCATCTGGTTTATTTTTTGAATTTTAATTCTAATTACTCTTCGTACGAAATATTACTTTTTTTTAAATTAAATTACATAAATTCAAGCATTAGCATATTCGTTCTTATTTTGACCGTAAGAGAAAACAACGTAC
Organism: Adoxophyes honmai; assembly: GCA_005406045.1. Lineage (NCBI taxonomy): Eukaryota > Metazoa > Arthropoda > Insecta > Lepidoptera > Tortricidae > Adoxophyes > Adoxophyes honmai. Next base: position 105,475 of record BHDV01017521.1, on the reverse strand, counting down.
CGTCTCCTATGATAAGTGTTGTGTGGCGCATGCGTGTTAGCGGTGTGTCACGCCATTGTAAGAATTATCTTCTATCTTTAAGATAACGTTCTAAGATGCTTCTTTGTGCACCGTTGATAAGTAAGTAAAATTTTAATGATGCGTAGACTTTTCTAATTCTGTACCGTTACTTAGCTCACGGGAATATTTGAGCTTTGGTATTCTTATTTGTATTTGTGTAGGTATAGTTAGCTCGTCTGCTGTCGGGGATTAGAATAAAACATTTTCACTTCTTCCGTGGATTTCGTAAGAGGCGGCTAAGGTATGCTTTAGGCGACAGGCTAGCAACTGGTCTCTATTGTACCTCCTTCATCTATGTTTAAGTAAATCTATAATTACACGAAAAAATAAATAGTAATGGTTTTGGCATTGTAACATAATATGTTGTCTCTGCCCTATTATAACTCGCTTTTGTTTAGTTTTTACAAGCATTGATCTTCTATTTTCTCCGCATAGAATACTTATTAAAAAACTTCAGATTTCATAAGGGCTTAAATTAAAATCAATAAACCACGTTCACATGAAACACTCCCATAGAAACATACTAATTTCAATCTACATGATCCATAACTCAAACTAACCGCTCATAATTACCGACCTTTCTAACTTAATTTTAACATGCAGACAGCAGATTAATATTAACAGTACTTTAATAAGTTAATAACGGGCCAGAATTCTCTTAAAGCAATCAATTTTTATTGAGAAACGCCAAAATTATAACCACGGGTGGTCGGACATTATAATGGAAGCTATCTCTATAAAACACTGATCAAATAGAATAACGAAATTGTTGCCTTCTGTATCAATAAATTCCTATAAAATTTTGATGAAAGAACATGATTTATGATGCATATAGCACGATGGAATAACCAGTTTCATTACAACATCGATGGACTTTTCGATCTTGTTGATGAATTTTCCGTGCTTGTTGTTTGGTCTTTAATTTAGGTGTTAGTTAATTTATAAATAACAAAATTGTTTAGATTAAACAAAACTTTTGCTCACAAGGGAGTTAAACACTTTCCCAGAAGCAAAAGCTAGATCGTTTCGCCGTTCGACGACGCAAATTGTTTAATCGAAACCAATCAATAAATAACCGATCAGTCAATTAACAGATAGGCTGATAAGGTACAGGAAACATAACATAGATATAGTTTCACGCTTCGTAACCACTTATATTTTAGGTTTAAAAATACTCGAAAGAAGTGACAGGTAAGAGTTACGATAGAGCTCCGAACAGACACTTGTCATCGAATAAAATTTTCATCGAATATTTGCACGCTCAAAATTGTTGCTCAAAAAATGAAACATTCTCAAACAAACTCAAACGGTGTCACCATCTGCGGTGACTACTTGGGTATACTCAAAAATGTGTGAAGATTTGATCGTTAAAAGTCTGTTATACAGAACGGGGTATACCTAACTGAGAATGGTATGTACTGAAAACATAGTGCGTGGAACAATATCCCCACAAAACATCCGAAGGGCTAAAAACTCTAAGCCATTCTGATGTATCTTTCCGCAAATCGCCTGCTGGCTGGTGGTCGGTACACGCGAGCTCGCGTGCAGTAGACACGTTGGCTAGCAGAAGCCTTTCCTAGAACTTTGTTTTTGTGGTCACCTTAATATTGCTAATTGGAAGTTGGGATTATTTGGAACAGTGTGTTTTTCAAACATTTGTTTGAGAAATTAGATATTTTATTAACTGTGTCATGATGCGAACTGATGCGAGAAATTCGCAAAACGATCGTGATACTATAAATAAACTACATACTAAAAATAGTCATGAAATAATTACAATGATGTCACAAAAAATATAAACAAACGTGAAGCAAATCACAAACTGTGAAAATTTCAAATTAAGTAAAATGAAATGAATATTAAGTGAACACACTAGCAGTAGGTAAGTAAAAAATACTGAAGAAATTACTTAACTAAGAATTATGTAGTAATTAACTTTAGTTTTTACATTTTTACTATAACGTAATAAATTTTTTCATGCAAAATATTTACTAAAGAATTTACCATAACAGAAGTAAGAAATGATGATCAAATTCGTTAAAACCGTTTCAAAACCTTCATGCCAATTTCGCGCCCCTTAATTACCATTTGTTTCCATCAAATAATTCTCAAAAGCTCTTTCTTGTTCCGCCTTTTAAAACTTAAAGCCCGGTCCATTATTTCTTAAAAAATGCATCACTAAATTTACTTAAACGAAGAGTCATTATGTTTGCCCGTTTAAAGTGGAAACGCATATGTTGCCTAAATTTGAAGACCCCTTTTTTGTAAAGTTGATGAAGAAACAGGAATGCCGTACGAAATAATACGTGAAATTTTTGGACAAGCTCCTTTAAAACTAATTTCGAAGACAGATGGTATACCGTTAATTTCTGTCTTCATTCTATAATTACATTTAATACTGGTAGTTGCTTGCAAAATATACACAGCCTTGGCCAAAAATATTAAACACCCATGAATTTTAAGCTTCTCTGGGTTCAGTGTCACTTTATCACTATTAAAAATCTCTCGCTCGTCATTCTGATTTTGTTACTAAATAACTTAGCAAAAATCTCCTAAGTCCTTAATGCAAGGAGCGCAAACGAACCCGCTCGGCTTTTAATACCATTTAGGCAATTATCCAACTCTCATCAAGTCATCACATTTTTCCTCTCCTTTCCTTCAACCATCATCATCATCATTTCAGCCATAAGACGTACACTGCTGAACATAGGCATCTCCTTTAAACTTCTATGAGTACCTGACTACCTGTTGGAAGCGACTTGCATCCAGAGCGTTTTCTCTGGCGACCTTTATTCAATTATACTTACTGTTTTTTTTTTTCGTAGTAAACGGTGGTTGGAGTCCATGGGGCCCTTGGACATCATGTCGCTGCAACGGTCGCTCCGCCGGCGGCCAGCGACGCTCCAGGAGCTGCAGTGAACCACATCCTTTGAACGGTGGTGCTCCCTGCCAGGGTCAGGCCACGCAGCGAACAGCTGACTGCGCGCCTTGCCAGAGTGGTGAGTGCAGGCTATATCTTCATAGATGGTGTCAGCTTTGTCATGATTTGAGGCGTCATTTTCAGCTTTAGTTTCTTTAGCATCAAGGTTCACCACCCCTGTCATCTACATTGTCATCATTATTAATACCTCAGGACAGACAGTACGGTCACTAAAAATTTTAGAGACTTCTTTGACCGCATCATCGCTAACAGGAGGAAGTCAGCATTTTTTGGGGTCCTAGGTTTACTCAATTAAGTTACCAGCATAATTTTTGGCATTTCCGGCACCATCACTTTCTTCATCACCATTATGTTTCTTTTTTCTGACATAGTGTTTTTAATAAATTAAAGTATTAATCAAGATTATGGTATAGGTGTATATGTGTCTGTCTGTATGTAGGTGTTGTATATAAGTCATGAGATAACAGGTTTCCAGTTTTAGCATGGTGAGTACAATGATGAGTCTTCATCCTAATTAGTCATTACATCACGTTTACGATCTCATTCTCGCAATTTCATAAACGTGTTCTGTAAAATGGCTCTTTGGATATAGTAACGGATAAATGAAGTGCGTAATCTTAGTTGAGCTGATATAAATTTCATTTTAATGAAAACTTTATTTGTCTTTACTGCAAACAATGAAGAAGGAGGATACATGGACTTACAAGCGTACGATAACAACCAACAACTCTTAATCGGTAAGTATAAGTATAGACCAACTTTAATTGAAGCCAGTAAAAGCATAGCCATCAAACTCGAACAATTAAAATCTACTTACAAAGTGGTTCCACACATAAATTAAATGAAAACAACAGCGATTCGGAACAAAAAGGCATCGAGGCGAACAAAACACGCGTGCCCGAATTCTTTCATTACGGACCGTAACCATTCAAGCCATATCTTCCATCAGAACTATAAAAAAGCCCGGTTTATTCCGAAGCTCATAAACTCGAGCACCGAGTCTGGTCACATCAAAGGCAAGTACTCCATAGCTGTAAAATTACAGAGGGCGAACTTTACCGCGTTTCTGACAAGTCGCATGCTAGTGCAGATTGACACGATATTTTGAAGCCTAACGACTTCTGACTCATAATCGCGCGTCATGTTAGTCATGTTCTAAATTATTCGTAATGATGATTAAATTTCGAGCAGATGCGGCTTCAACTTGTAACTTGTCTATTTTTGTTTCGAGATTTGCATCTAAACAAAATTTTATCGGCGGCGGTGTTCTTTTGTTTTATTTGTATCTACAGCCTTGTGGGGATAATAAAGTAGACCAACCCGGTAGACAATAAAATTCAATCAAGGGTTTAACTGGAGTCGGTATTATTGTTGCGTTAATTGGTAGCACATGTTCCACTCGGCGGTCCGCTTGCACTGTTTCAAATTAAGCATTTTATTAATGCTTGGTACGCCACGGTGCATCAAAGAGTACTATTATGACGGCTGCTTTTATTGGCTGGGTCATTGCAACACTGATTTTTGAGAAGTAAACTGGAGATAAGTTTTTTATACCTTAAGGAAGACACGCTTGCTAATGGGTCACCTGATAAGCAATCTCGCTCATAAATATCCGCGATGCCAGACAGAAGCTTAATCATAATCATCATGTGATGTAACAGTATCGATAATTATCTTTACAGTCTTATTTTAACGCGATTTAGGGCTTTATTTCTTTTTGACACCGTTTAGGTTTTGGATAACATGTCTCCTATTTATTCGTGGACTAAGGGAGTTAGGTTTTAATGTGAATTAGGCGACAGACTAGCAACCTGTCACTATTTAGGCATACCGCTTCTATCTATGTTCAAACAAAGTTTTTCTAAAAGTCGCTGAGAAATCTGAAATAGTCATGGTTTTGACTGTGTAACGTTTAAGTTTCGTGTGTTTTTGTTGATTTTATCTCGCGACGAAACGAAAGAATTTTCGTGGAAAAAGAAAGGTGGAAATATTCAAAATTTATTTGATACGTACTTTCTGTTACGAGCCGTCGCAGAAGCGATTTGCACATATTAAGGCACCATTACAATTTTTCATACGGTTTTATCTCCGCACATCTGCTACATTGTTTTAAATTCTCTCTGAAAGCGCGCGAAAGGATATTACATAATTCAAACTGTTTATCTCAACAAACGTCAGAAGGACTTCCTACAAAACGTCTTGAAATTTCGTATGGACCCGTGACAGGGACGCAATTACATACAATTTATTAACTTACTTCGCCCCATAAAAAGTTGTTAAAGAAATACGCTTTTTACAAAATGTGAAAGTCCTGCGTTGTTCCTCTAACGAACCTCGACTGATTTATGTGTGCGCGCATTAATTAATAAGAAATGTTACACACTGTTGTAGTTTAATATGCGTATGTTCCACCCACACACGCAAGGGAGTGAATAATTGTTTGGAGGAAGTCATAAGACTTGGCGGTATCTGTGATATAAATAATCGTACCGATTTTGAGGAAGTAATTTTTACTTTAGTGATTATCGGTGATAGGTACTTCCTGCGTTTAATTGTGATGTTCGTGAGACAAATGTTCTGGAAAGTATTATTGTTGTAAATGAGCCACGATGGTTGAAAACGAATGGAAAAGGACAGCGGAAATTAATGTAGGTATCACGATCAGAGGACGACTGAGCGTGTAATTCAGTTTTAATTAATACATGAATTGACATACTCGTAGTACAAGAATACTCATGAAAATGGGTATTTCGGTACGAATACATTCTAAAACTTAGGAAAATTATGTTATGTTTAGGAATTATACAGCGTAAAAATATTTTTTACATTATACCTACTTTATAAATTTTGTCTATTTTTATTGAGTCTGAACTTAAATTGAGAGTATGTCTTGGAGTGACTTACGATTATAGTAATTGCGCTAACAATACTTCAATTATCTACCAATTAGTTCAACTTATGCAGTAAGTATTACCATTTTTACACTAGGGCAGATTTTTTATTAGAAGTTTAAAATAACCAAGTGGATTTCTATGTTCTACTTCAATGGAAAAAACAGGTTGCTTAAAAAAGCATCTAGATAATTATAGTTCTTTTCTAATCCCAAAAGTTCATAGTTTACACCAAACACTAACCCAGTATGAACACGGCACTCTATCCTTTTGTAAAAAAACGCCGTGATTTATGCGCTAGTCGTACGTAAGGGCAGTAACGGCGTCTTGATGCATTTTAATTTCAATTTACCGAGTCGATTGGCCGTGGGTTTGAGTTATTAGATATCCGATTAATAATAGCAAACGATGCAGTAATTGGTGCTGTCGGAATTTTAGACTTTGAACGTAATGTGAAGCTCGTAAAGACGAAAGTGGCGTGAAGGGTTACGTCTCTGAATAATGTGGGATGTAGTTTATAGCTGATGGCTCCACGACAATAAGTTGGTGATTGCTAATAACTTGAAATGTCGGCGTGAAATAGAAATTGTTCTGAAATTATGGTTGGTTTGATGATTTCCGTTGCTAAGTAATCAGTGGAGAGATTTCGTGTGTAACGCAATCAAATTTAAACATGAAAGGTTATTGATTTGATTAATTAAGGTTATCTCAAGAGTTTTAAAAAATACATCATGATATAGGAAAACCATTATTAACTATGCGATTACTTGATTACATCCGAACAATTAAAGTCTCCTTTTGTAGAGCAAAGTGGACGCAAGCTAAATAAAATTTCTAGCAATTATTCATTCGGATCCTCACTGACTGAGCCTCGTGTCGTGAGGCAAGCGCATAAGGCATGCTTTTGTTTCAGAGGCTCATAATCGGACCAAAAACGGTTGCCTCGTGAGGCGCCTCGTCAGTCAGGATCTATTAAAGATTACCGATTTTATTTGCTTTCGCTAAAAAGCGATCTCTTTTTATACCGGCTCTATACATAATCTTAAGCAAGTATACTGTTTATGCTAAACTTATGTACCCAAAACCGTCGTGCGTGTATGACGAGAGTGATGAATGTGAGTGAAGCGAGAGAAGTAAGTCAGAATAGGAGCGAATGGCGCTCTGTTGTCTCTGCCTATCCCACAAGGAATAAGGCGTGACGGTTATGTATGTACAGTCACGAACCGGCATTGTTGAGCCACTTGCCACTGTTCGCAATTTAGACGTGTAATCGATGACCAATGTGACGGACTAGATGTCAGCTAATGGATTAGTATTACACGACCAAGTTACAAACATAGGTAAGTGGCTCAACAGTCCCTGTTCGCGATGGTACTTGGTTACTCATATAGCCTTCTTCCCCAGCTCTCCCTGGGCGCTGGGGCGCCTGGTCGGAGTGGTCAGTTTGCGGCGCCGACTGCAGACAAAGCCGACGCCGGAGTTGCGCAGGCGAAACGCCCTGCTCTGGCGCGCATGCGCAGCATGCCGACTGCGTGGGAGACTACTGCGGGGTCCATGGAGGTGAGTCTTGATTATTTTTTTTAAGTTTTAGGGAACTATGGTCTAACAATTGACGATCAATTGATAACAATTGACGGCCGGATAGCCCAGCGGTTAGAGAACCAGACTGTGAAGCTTGAGGTCCCGGGTTCGATCCCCGGTCGGGGCAGATGTTTGTATGATGAATACGAATGTTTGCTTTCGAGTCTTGGATGTTTATCTATATATAAGTAAGTTTATCCGTTGTCTAGTACCCATAACACAGGCATTAAATTGCTTACTTTGGGACTAGGTGATTGGTGTAAAAAAATTGTCCAGTGATATTTATTTATTTATCCTTGAGGATGAGAGTCAGTGTTGGGATTGAGGCAGCTACCACCTCTGATTCTAAGAGACGGTGGCGCGCGAGGCTGTTGGACTAGTTTTAAATTACCCAATATAGCAACATTCTGTAAAGTCACAGAGCCGTCATATCAGTTAATCATACGTGCTGATCGTTTTCTATCACGTTTGACCTAACCATTTTCAATCTAAAGATTTTACTAAGATTCTTACCTATTTGTACATTACATACTATTTGTATTGTAGTACATTTATTAAGCTATTTAAAGTTTAAATGTGAACAGCGTTAAGAATTAAGTTCAACAGATTAACTATCCAATGATCAGTAATAATTCATACACATACATACATATTCTCACGCCCATATTCCCATGAGGGGTAGGCAGAGCACATGAATTCAAAAATCCAGTGCCACGTTTAGCAAATTCAGGGTAACCAGATAGTTAAACGTGATATTGCGGTGACAGGTTGCTAGCCTATCGCCCACAATACACTCACCCTTTCCCAGAGTCGACTCTTACGACACCCACGGGAAGAAAGGGGGAGGTGCTATTCTAACCCGGCACCACACGGGTAAATAATAATAAACAGTAATAATTCGTCTTCAGTAATTAATTATTTCCATCACCTTTCATTCTCTGTTTAGTCTGGCATCTCTATGACGCTCTATAATTATCTAAATTTCATATTTAATAAAAGAAACGCAATGTAAACTAAGAGCTAAATTATGTAGAACGTTATATGTGTCACACGCAGAGGAAGAAACCCATAACGAACGTTGCTTTATTTCAAAACTACAAAGATATGACACCCTAAACGACCGAGTTTATTATTTAGCATTCAATATTATCACGTAGAAGCAAATATAAATCAACCGCGAAATCAAATAAAAATACCAACACTCTCATAATTAAAACGCCGGACATTTTTATGTCGCGACTATACCAACAAAACATTTATAAATAACGGCTGAGTTAATTGCCAAAATATTTTATCGCCGCATTAATACTGAAAATGACATACGGAATAAAGAATTAAGCTTTACGATTGGGACTGTTCAGAATCACAAATTACGGAACCGTTCCTCCAGAGACATGTTAATTAAACCATTTCTATGAAATGCACGCGACTTGGAACAACCAGATGCCATGCAACTAAAAATATACTTCCTTTTCCGCGCGAGATCATAACTATGAAATGTTACACGGACTGCTCGCTTTATAACAGGGCTATCGGTTCTACCTGTAACCTACCACTTTAAAGTGACCTGCCCACCCTTCTTTCGCTTCAAGCGGCACCGTAATCTTCAAGTAAGACGTAAAGAGAAGAACAGATCAAAGAACTTTGGACGCGTTAAAAGATTCGAGAGATACTAAAATCGGGTAGCCATGACCATCTGGGTCGTATCATATCGTCCAAATATAGACGAGAGACTAAAATTTTATGGTGGTCTTACGGAATGTTGACTTACAATTTCGTATCTTAAAAGCCTGCTCCATGCCGTAATGGCGCAGTTATTGCTTTCTGAACTTTCAGTGAGCACTTTGGTGATTATTTCAGAAATGTTTATTTGCTCTATCGTGGTGTAAATCTTGGAGATTCTCTTCAATGGGTTTGTGCTCTCCGCTGTGGTCCATAATAAATAGACGTAATCCTAGACCTCCCGTGGCTGTGGTGTCTGGATTAGAATGTCTTCTGCATTTCCTTCGTGGATATGGATTAAGAAGCTGAGTAAGCATTATGGGTTAAGATGTGTGATAATAAAACAAAAAAAGTTAATTCACGTCTTAATCCGATGTTTCAGGCTAAAGTAGGCCTTCATGACTAGCCCGAAACATTTTAGCTAAACTCTGTTGAAGACGCGAGTTATAAATTAAAAAAATAAATAAAAGCAATATGAAAATTCCATTCATTAACCTTAACATTATCTCAAGTCACTTCGTTTCATATCTGGAATCTACTTAAATAAAGTTTTTTTTTCTTTGATCTATAAAAAATACCGGCGACAAATAGTAAGGCGTAATAAGGTGATTAAATAGCTATGAAACTACAGAATATGGACATAGACAGTGTAGATTATATTATAGTTAATAGCAGCGGCAATAATCGACGAAAAGATTAAAATACGTTTAGAGACATTACCATAATTGCAAAAGCTGCAGCTCCCCCGCGACGATCCAATACCCAAATGGAAAATGATCAATCCTTATTTTGTTTATAATAGCAATAAATCATTTTCGTGGTCCCCGTTGACTCGATTTCAATTTCCTATGTCTGTTTATCGAGCATTTGATAAATAGCCCCAGGCTGCCTTGCCAGTTGTTTGGTTTGCTCAACAATTTCTTTCTCGTACCACGTTGGGTTTCACGCTAAATAAATCTGCAATCTCTGACATATTTGCTTATAAATTGGTTTTGTTTATCTCTTGTTTTAGATTGATTGTTATTTATTGGGTATCATCGTTCAGGGAATTGTGTCGGCTGGTGTTTACAACTTTTGGTGTGGGTATTAAAATTTCCAACCGTGATAGATCGCTTCCCGCGGCGCTTAGTTCATCAGATGTAAACAATTAGAAATATAATCATTGTGGACAGCAAATCCCTTTTAATAAATTTATTAGGTGGCATATACTGTCAGTCTTTAATACACACACATTACTGTGTTGTACATGAAACAATATTATAGACTTTTTCGCGCTTTACAGCGTCTTTTAGTAATTTAAACCTATCAATGAGCTAAAATTGGTTACAAATCCTGGAATACTCTTGGATTTCTCTAAATAACGTTGCGTGAACTCTTCCCACAACCATTTGAGAAAACTGCCCTAGTGCTATTTCAATTATCTGATTTTTCGCTTTAGCTGTGTGGGATTAATTTACAACACTTAAGGGTTTCCATTTTACTTTTGACACTTGAACCCTTGAGTAAAACATGCATCTATAACATTCCCAGTATATTTGCATGTAAAATAAATACTTGCATAGAAAAAACTTCAAGCAAACAAACGACATGATAACGCCTTCGCTTATTTATAAAACCCATGCGCTCACAAAAACCTCGCGTAAACTCCTTATCGGAACGTATCCACCATCAAACCCGAAACCATTACTTAGACCTGATTCAAGCCTATAGAATGTGGACCATCAGTAAATTACCCACATGAAAGGTGAGTCGAATGCCAGGAGCGCTGGCTATTCACCCGGTACTTCATTAGCCTAATTGCAACGTATAAAGGGGAAATGGTTGAATTTTATGGCCGCTTTTCATCTTTTGTTGCTGGTGTTAATTCAAAGTTAAGGTGGGTTGGATTAGCTTGAAGTGTCGTGAGTTTTTTGTTTGGATTTTTTAATTGGAGAGCAGTTTTTGGGAGTTGTGGATTTTAGGTTAGAGGGTGTGGGAATTCGATGGGAATACAATGATTAAGAACCTACATACAATCATGCATGTGTTCTAAAATCAGAAAAGCAACCATATATTTATGTGACACAGACGAAACCGTGATTATTTCACGTTTCGTAGTAACTTCTAGCATAATTTTAGGTTTGAAAACAGATTGAATAGGTAAAATAGTTTTGCCTAAATCTATAAATATCAATAGTCGCCTCTTTGAATCGCCAGCCGCGTTATATTTGTGTTGAAAGTCTGTTTTGAAATGTTCAAAATTTCAATGTTACCACAGGATGACTAGATACAGGGCTTCTTAATGCAGACTATTTATTTATTGCATCTGAACATTACTAGGCACGTTGAGATTTGGAGATAAACGTGTTTTATAACACCATTGTTGTAAATGCCTTTCCTATACGCACGCTGAGCGCATTGAATCGCACACTGTATCTCATCAATAAATCTTCCAAACATAAGTCCAGGATTGATGCCAAACGGAGTTTGAAGCGCGATAAATCATACGGCTACTTCATTACTCCCATCAAGCTTTACCACGTAAACATGAATTAATTTACGATGAACGCTTATCGTTTTAACGTCCAAATTTGTACGCGGCGCAAACATTTGTCAGTGCCGTTTTGCTGCAGATTGCAGATACAAAATCCAATCGAAATTTACAAACCCTTGTCGCGTCACCCATAGCGCAGCGGGTGGGTAAATACGAGCACCAAAACACGAATACTAATCTTAAACGGGTTTGTATAGAGCTGGGAATAGCTTGGTCAGTTCCTATCGTCCCTGAACACAGTTTCTGTTCGCCTGCTGCGCTCTCTTGACAAGATCACAACAAATCATTGCTGGGCCCACCTCTAATAGTCCCTCGTATTCGTTGTCGATACAAGACTCCGACTTTCATCGGGGGTATTCATGTGGAAAAATAATTAACTAACGCGATGTGTTGATGTAGTGACACGTTGTTTTGGTTTGCTCGATGGCCGCTGACGTGACATGGGATGCGGTGGCGAGGAACGTAAAAATATTTGTTTGACGCGATCGTATTTGTATCAATCTTGTCTTCCATAACTTTATGAGTTTTTGAAAATGATGCCGAAAGCGCATTTTATTATTTTTAAGTATATATTTTTCTTTCCCACATGGTGTCTGGCTTAGATTATCTTTATTTCTTCCATCGATGTCGTAAAAGTCAATTAAGGATGTAGGTTAAGGTATGTTTTGACAAATGGCTAGCAACGTATCACTATTATAACCCTTTTTTCTAACTTTCAAACTAATGTCGTGAAAATGTAACATTCTACATAAAGTCATGGTTTTGTCTACAAACATAATCTCTGTCTGTCTGTTTCTAAATCATTCTCAATTTGGTCACGGAACGTCCTTGTAGCTATTTCTCTCCCAATGCACTTACACTCCCCATATAAATTTGTTTAGTAAATCTTCTTATCCACCCTCTCTATAATAATATGACCTGACTAACTAAGCATACTTTTCATCATAGTCACTATATCCACTGTCACTCCAGCTCGTTCCCTTATCACACTATTCAATGCCATAAATTTAAACCGGTCAAATACAACAGTACATATCTTGTTTCAAAACCTTTTACAAATCCATCTCAATCAATCTTTCTACTACACGTAAAGGTTGTAACCGGAGCTAAGTACGCCCGGCTAAAGGTGGGGCCGGTTGGACAATTATCTCGTATCGGCCATGAATCTAAATTAGCAATAACTCTTGTTATTTCCATTGTTTAAATTTATTATCGTTTTATTCGGAGTGTTAATTGTTAAATGCTTTTAGTTGCAAGATACAATCGGGAAGGTAAGTTCGATGTGAATGGGTGAATTAGTCTTCTGTATTTCCTTTTCTGTATCTTTGATATCTTATGTATTATATACCTCTGAACCTGAAGTTATGCTAAAAGTGTCTACGAAACGGGAAATAGTCGTGATTTTTTTCCATGTAGCGTCTCGTGTGATCTGCCTATCCCAATTGGGACAGGCGTATTGTGTGTATGTATGAGTGTATTACTATTATTAGCACCCAAATCACTCTTTTCAACCAAACCACCCTTTCCAACCTTATCATCTCTAACATCAAATTGCTTTTTAAAAGTGTTCAAATTATAACGAACTGCGAATCGGCCGCTGCCAGGTGCAAAGTTCCCCCCAGTTTGTTCTTTATGTAACCAGTCAAGTGGTACCTTTGAAAAGCTTTTGAATAACTGCACAGAGTTGTCTGAGCAAGGTAGTAGTTTTGATATGTTTCTTTGTAAACGCGAGTCTTTGACGACGCCTGACTTGAGATGAAGCGAACAGGAAACTTAGCTTGGGTAACAAAATAACAAGCGGAGTAAAATGAGCATACTAATGTGAATTCAAACTATCTTGATTTCTAATGCAGTAATCTTAGGGACAAAAAGTCTTTTAGTCTTTAAGACTTGAGCGAACGTCGTCACTACTAGCGTCGAAGTCGTTAAATTGGCAACTCTGAGGGAAACTGAGTTTCGTTTCGTCGTATTTGAATAGCATCGTGTGTATGGTACAGTTACTAACTGGTTTGTAATTTTAATTACTTATCAGTTCTGTCACTTTTGATTAACTCCATGTGAGTAAGGCCTAAGATATACATTCCCCATTATCCAAAGCCATCAAAATGAGGTTTTCTAAACCTGTCACCACACGGGTAAGAAACGAAAAAAAAAACTAACATTTTAAAACACAAACAAGAAATTGCATTCGCTTGAAGACCAGACTATGCAATAATGAAAACACGTGCTATAAAAAACAAGTTCCCGAAGGCTGAAACGTATCGCGCCCATAAAATACGTCTATAAAATTAGCGGGCGCTATAAAAGGCAACTATGTGGAACACAGCGTCGCCTCGTTTTTAATTACTGGAGATCGTTATCAGGTTATCGAACGATGGCTTTATTTTAGCTTCCTTGTGAACGAAATTCGCATCGGTAACCTTCTTTATAGCTGTATTAGGGATACTTTCGGGATATTAAGGGAAGAGGAGATATGGCGTTTTGGAATCAGTGATTGGAATCTCGGTGATGTTGCGGGGAAAGTTTTTTTTATCATCTTCATTGGCGCTTTACATTTATTTGATGAAAAAGTCGTCATTACCTCTAATTTATAGACGCGATGACACAGCTAATAAACTAGTTATTCCTTGACGCTCATTTTGGTAAATCTTCCACGTAACCACGAGGAGTGTCATAAAAACATCCCTTAATACCAAAAGACGAGTTCTTCGTACCAAATTACACAAAAAATACTCGTTAAAACGTATAGCCGCGAGCCCAATCGTAAAGTTGGAGACGACATAAATAATATCAGCCGCGGTTCCTGAGACTTGTCTTCCATTCTGACGCTCGGAAACAAATTTACATTTACAAATATGAAGATTGTCTTTCTACATCACATTGACAACTTGGTGTTCGAAATTTGTAAGCTTAGTGCACACCTATGGTGGATAAACGACTACTTCAATATACCTAAATACTGAACATGACTTAAATTTGAATGACGAAAAATGTTCTTACTTAACATTTTGCCCATATCGCTTAGACATTGCCCGCGACGTAATACTAGTATTTACAGGATCGAGTATTCGGAAGTTTACCAAAATAACAATAAATTACTTTGTTAGTCCAAAAACTTTGTAGTTGATTTTGTGGTCACTTTTATGCTTTTCCTAGAAATGAATATTTACCGTATAAGGTTCTTCAGTTTGAAAATAAAAATGGCGTCCTCGGGAACTCCTACGGCTAAAAAATTACTTAAAACGGCTAAAAAGTTCGAAGTAGTCATGATTTTGTTGCGAATCATAGTAAAATTTAACGGATACACAATCATACAAATCAGCTACAGCCAAAAGACAAAAATACGGAAACAATTTCAAATTCGACTCGCGCCCGACCATCGTCTTTTTTTTCAAAAACGTTTCCTCACTTAATAAAAGTTGGCACGACAGAAAATGGAAGCTAAAACTTACTTTGTAATTTATTACGCTTTGTTTGGCTGTTGAAGCGTCTTCGAATGGGCGAAACGTCGGTGAATGCGAAACTGGCTGTAAATCAAAACACCGGAGTAGGATGAAGGCTAATGCTTTGAGTGAGACGTTGCATGTAGCTGGAGGGTAGGAGATGGCTTAAGCTTATTTGAGTTGTATTAACACAATGTTTTCTGGTACACCACAATTCAATACATGGTCAACTTACAAAGAAGCGTTAGGTCATCATCGTCATCATCATTTCAGCCATAAGACGTCCACTGCTGAATATAGGCCTCCCCTTTAAATTTCCATGGACCATGAGTAACTGTTGGAAGCGACCTGCATCCAGCGTTTGCCGGCGACCTTTATTAAATCGTCTGTCAATCTTGTTGTTTGTTGTTAAGTCCAGCGTTAGTCTTCTGCAAAGTCATAAAAAGTAAGATTAATTTATTATGGTTATACTTAATTAGATAGCAGAGGTCCCTTTTTGGATGTCTGCCTTTGTACTCTATTATCTATTATTATCTTTTTGTACAATTAAGGTGCGAAAAATCCGACAAATTCGGAAAGTGCCCTTCAAATTGTCTGTAAAATTGAAGAAATACCCAGGTAAAATTTAGTGAAATGATATTGCAATTAATATTCTTTATTTTCCGGCACAGGGCAGCTCCGGTCCTAAGTGTTTGTGGACGTTGCTGCAATATTAAGTTGTTTACAACACTAATAGCTCCAGCTATTTTGTTCATGTCTGCTTAGACGGTTGGAAAACAGCCCTACAATGGAGCTTTGGTAAATGGACGATGCTAATTTACGAAATGTACGTCTTGAGTTGAAAACGTCTAGACTAATACAGAGAAGTGGTTGCCTTACCTTTATGGTTTAATAGTGAACCTAGGTAGTTTAGGGAACGACTTTTTTAAGAAAAAAGTAGTTTAGAATGCTGTTTTTGTTTATCCTTGCTTTTGCGTCTGCTGAATCGATCTGAGATTACTTCAATAGAATTAAGTTGTCTACATATTTCAGACATACAATCACGCCTGTGTTTCAAAGTGGGGTAGGCAGAGCACACGAAACATGACTTAGTAAAAAACATGATTGTGACTTCACGCTTCGCAGCCACTTCTAGAATAATTTTAAGTTTGAAGATGGAAGAGGTATATAATAGTGACCAGTTGCTAGCCTGTCGCCTAAAACATACCTAAAACTATTTCCTTAGTCGCCTTGTATGACATCCACGGAAAAAATGGAGAGGTGTTATTCTATCCGATATCCCTTCACCACACAGGTATTTCAAAAGTTTCACATAAATTATTATTAATTTGTTTGTCTACGTTTGGTTTTAGTCCTTTACAATCCAAGCAACATTATTCAAGTCAGCTTAAATCCTTCTGGTAATTCCTACGCCGAAATAAATTCGTTCCTCCCGGAATTAAACCACTCTTTTTGTTAGTAATCTAGATTTGAAATCCGCAAACACACGTTCCAGGATAAACCGCAGTGAAAACAAAAGAAAGTGCCAGAAATCATAATCAGATTCTTGGCACTGGTTCTATTGTACGGACGTAGCAATAAGCGGAGCGGCGAGCGATTTTACTATAACTTGTACATTCGTTACATGCTCATTTTGGCAGCAATTCGGTTCTTTTTGGTCGTAATGATGCTCAAGGTGCCGTTTGTCATATTATTTACAACGATTCATTAATTTCAGTGACGTATTAGGTATCATCGGTCCAGATTCATTGAAACAAAGGACTGAGATGACGGCTGACTGGTCTAATCTTATTGTTAATAGTTCATACACAATTTACTCTCGTCTTTTCTGTGGATATGATAAAAGGTTTAAAGCTAATAATCGAAGTAGGAAGTAGTGTATTTAGAACGGCTTCCCAACTACTAGCCCGTTAAAATCATGAGATTAAGGTTCCTCCGAGGTATTAGGATTACAATTGCACGTCTCCATTTTCTTCCGTGGATACCATTTTAGGATTTTAAGGAAAGTTAAAGAAAACTTTAGATATCCATATCAAAATTTCACTATTTTACCAATTTCATATTTTCAAACCTAAAATTATCCAAAAAGTGGTCTCGAAACATTTTGTATGCGTTGCCTTTCCTAGTAGACCCTCCAAATGACATAGTTATCCCTTTTTTTGTGTATGCCCCAAACGCAACTCGCTAAACGCTCGTCCTATCAACCGCTGGTGCACAATTGGCACTAACTCTTCGTTTGTCCCCAGTCGCAGCGCACAGCGACGTGCCTCTCTACATCGGCATTGCGGTGGCCGTCGTGGTCTTCCTGGCGGGGGCTGCGGTGGTCTACAAGCTGCTGCAGCGGAAGACGAGGGACCACTCTCTGTATACCATGACTAGGACAGGTAAGTGGAACTGCTGACAATTAAACTTGACAGTTTTAGTTGGATGATATACGATGATTGACTGTCATATGCAATAAATTAAACAAGAAAGTCTCTCAAAGTCTTGAATGGAATCGAATTGAACTGAAACTTGCAGAATTCGACTTAAATTGAAGACAAAATTTTCCGATTCTACATTTTCTTAATACACAAACACAAAAATGAAATTGAATAAAAATGCATGTTTTTTGTTTCCAATACTGTGATTTTTAATACAATGAAGGTTATTTTCAAGCTGAATTCAATCGAGTGTTGTCACCACCATCATCTGACTTTGCCACCAATGATGTCTCGATTGCCTACCTGTTATTATGTATTGTAGTCGATAGTCAATCGTTTTTAAAGAGATTTGAAACCCCAATTCTAGATCGTTATTGATAGGACAAAATTTATCAACAGATTTCCAACCGGAAATGTATCCAACGGTCGAGAAGCAATCCCTCTCTTTGGCTCCTGACCTAATGCAGCACCGGCCTCCAAGATACGAACATCCTCAACCGGATACGAGAGCAGAACACCATTATGATGTACCGCATTTAACTAACAGGTATGTATTATAATCAGTTCGTAACTTTGATAGGTCTTCAACCTTCAATGATAAATGTCTACAAAGCTGATTATTAACTCAACGACCAAAATTTGACAAAATATCGAGTGCAAAGTCCATTTTCTTAAGCATCTACTTTGGACTGATTTATTTTCGTCTTTGTTTTAGTTACGCGTCTCCAGTGGATCATCAGATCACTCCTTGCGCGTCGAGTAAGGGGCAGAGTGATGATTATGACAGCAAACCGTACAGCGAATCGGAGCATTCTGTATCAAGCTGCTTTACTAGTTGTAAGTACACATGTCTTTTTTTTTTCTTTCCATTTTTTTTGTTGTTTAGGCTCGAGTGCTTGAGAAATTTCCGATAATTTTTTTTTGAACTATTGTTTCAAATCTACTAAAAATTGATCATAATTCAGCTAAATTCAAAATTGTTTTGGTCCATCCTTGTTCCATTTTCGAGCTATAATTTCATAAGTGAACGCGTACTATTGTTTTAAAAAGCTCTCATTTTAGTGGCATGAGTTTAAAATGAGCAATGTTTCAAACCTGCTTTTTAAAATTCTTTCAATCTAACAGGTGAGTCTGGCACCAAATTTCTATCATGTCAGACAAGCTAGCAATAAAGGTACTCGAGCACTCAGCATTCTAAAATTTCCTCTCAAATTCAAATATCTTTCCAGCGGGCTCTATGTACGATGCAGCGAACGAATCCGTGACATTGCAACTAGCGGAACTCGTGTCAAACTCACCTACCTCGCAATCCCTGTCCGTATCAAGTTCTGGATCGAGATTGGCATTACCAGCAGCCGGAGTTGCACTGTCTGTGCCCGAGTCTGCCCTTAGTAGGGGACGCCGAGAGCAAATGTATGTTGCTGTTGTGAAGGATGACAGATATCGACCGAGGCTCGGCAAAGGTTCGTAAATATTACATTAGTGTACTTCGTGTGATGAAACTTTGGAGCTCTGCTGATGTGTATTGTGTCTACATCAACTATTGATATCTATGTATTTGCTAGTGATGTAGTTGTAGAATACATACTTACCAGTAGAGCAAGTTAACTTCATTGCAATCAATATAATTAATCTCCAATCTTATTATCTTAATAACTTCATGATCTCTACGATGTTTTTACAAGACAGAAATAATTATTAAAGGGTTTATCATTACTGTCAAGTAACAACAGTTCAAAAACCCTATCATTAACCGTGCCAACACAAACAGCAATCGGAATGCTAAAAATCCGACGCCCGAAGCACAACGGTTAAGTTACGCTTGTGGTCAACACATCGAAACCGTCTCACAGCTAATTCTGCCCCGCAGGTATCACGCAGCTCAGCCCGGTAGTTAAATGCGGCCCGCCGCGACTGCAATTAAACAAACCAGTCGTCCTTCAGATCCCGCACTGCGCGAGCCTCAAGCATGGCTTCTGGAACCTCGCCCTCTACGCCATAGACCACGGCAATAAAGACAACACCCAACCCCAGTGGAAGAAAGTTGTCGGCCTCGGCCAGGAAACCATCAACACTCCAGTATTCACGCAACTCGACAGCGAAAAGATTTACTTAGTAACTGACATGCTTTCGACGTTCGTGTTAGTCGGAGAGAGCTTCAACGGAAAAGCGGTTAAAGCATTACAGTTGGCGGTCTACGCTCCGGCGGCGCCAAGTGAGAACTGCTCCGAATACAGCATAAGGTTGTACGTTTTTGAGGATACGCCGTGCGCTCCATACTATTGCCAAGAACAAGAGAAGAAACTAGGTGGCGTACTGCTGGATAGGACGAAAACACTTCTATTCCAAGATGGCGGATCTAATTTGTGTTTGAATCTGGAACACATCAGCCCTGGCTGGAAAGCCAAACCGGGCATAGGCTACCAGGAAATACCTTTCAATCACGTGTGGAGTTCGCATTACAACGCTCTCCACTGCAGTTTCGTGCTCGAACGAACGCATGACTGCGACACAATAGACTTCAGTATATCCGCATGTCAAAGGACCAATCCATCCCACAAGCAGACATTCCGGATATCGCTCGAAGATATGCGAAGCCGGTCGCCCCGCGGTCGCTCGCCGCGTGCCGAATCTCAGCGCAGCTTCAACATAACTGAGAATCTTTTGGAGGCTCGCATGTGTAAAAGCGAGGACGGTGATAAAAGGAACGTTACGGTTAGCGAGGCGGGAGTCAACGAATGTGCCAGCGAGGGGCCTTTTAAATTGAGTGGGAGGATAAAACGTCAGCTATGCGCTATATTGGATCCGCCGAACGCCCGCGGTAATGACTGGAGGGCGCTTGCCGCCCGTTTAGGAGTTGATCGTTACACGACGTGGTTTGCCACTAAGAGTTCCCCCACTGAGACGATTCTGGAGCTTTGGGAGTGCAGAGAACGCGGGCCAGGCGCCACTGCTGCGCTTGCTGGTGCCTTGCGTCAGATGGAAAGACACGACGCTGCCGATTTGCTTCAAGGCAGACCGTCTTGGTTATGAATTGGTTGAACCAATACTTCAAACCACGGATGGATATAGGCTGAATCTAAAGAGGCCTAAATCTTTGTTAGATATTCGCATCGAACGCTTTGGTTAAGTTGTAAATTAGAACGAGCAAATGAAGGATTTATATGGATGACATGTTGGTATATTCTGAGTAGTTTAAATGTTACGTTAGTGATAATAGTATGGGCCTCGGCCTAATTTTGTAAAATCGTGGTAGTATATTTTGTATAGGACATTATTATGCTGTAGATAAGCGATGGGAGTAAATTATATTATTATAGTAGCAATAATAGTGCCTACGAAATCTTTTAAAGAAACACTGCCAACCTGAGATTGGCTTTTGTTATTCCGTTAGTTTGTGAGTGTTTGGGTGTTTGTTGTATTGGAAATGTATTGCTTGATTTCAATTTAAATGAAAAAAAATCATTATTTTGTTTAGTTTGCTTTGAAATTTTTACAAATTGGGGTTTCGTTGCCACGACTTTGATATTTGGTGTCTATGTGTACGCATTTTGTATTTCGAACCAATTTGTTTTGTTGTTTGTACGCTGCAGTATTTATTCTAAATGTGCCAAATCTCAATTGCCACACGACTTGGCAGTTTCTAAACTTACGCAAAAACTGAGCTTACTGTTGAAATATCTTAGCGTTTTCTTAATACACTGAAGACTTAATCAAGAATGCATTTACTACTTAAAATTGTATATCACTTACTTACTCGAATCCTAAGTCAGTAAAAATGTTTTTGTCAGCAGCATTACTCTGTGACCTGTTACATTCTTCAAAACTTTTGTAATCTCAACGTAATGCTGTTGATACAATTTTACTAGCACCATAAAAGCTGTGGTCAAAGGAGTACTAGACAGACGTGTGATTAGAAAATATCAACCAATAGGAACGCCTGATTTTTGCAGCCTTGCTCAATGCAGCTATGCCATTGGTGGGTATTTTCTTCGTCATTCACTACTTTTCTCAGCTTCTCCGCAGCCTAAATCAAAATGAGCCTTACCCTGGATCTACACACAGATTGTAAGATGCAGAGAGTTACCAGAAAGTTGTAAAAATATTTGGAAATTTCGGGAAACTAATTTGAAAATCGGAAAGTTTCGGACTTCAAAAATTTGTGACAAGTTTTCGAAAGTTTCCTATGTGTAATCGACTATTTATGAAACTTTAATTTGGTACACTTGTGTACAGTCGAACCAATTGCATCCTGGCCCACCGCAGATCGTTGTCACAATTAACGCAATAAAGATTTCCTTTGTGAGCAATGCAAGGTCTATGCCGTTCACTGTAATTAGGTTCTATGGTGGATCAGGAATCACTTCGTTCGACCACAAGTTTGAGAAACTAAGCGAGTAGCGTTCAATTGCGGCTTTTAGTCGATTAGTTCGAACTTATTCGCTTCTCGACTTTTCAATGTATCAACTGGAAGAAAATTTCTTAGTTGTGGTGATTCGAGGTAAGAGCTTCTGTCTACTTAAAAATATTAAAATGAAATATCTTAGCCCTTTCTGTATATAAGTAATAGATTGTAAATAAGCGTATCGCGGTCACCGTAGAAGAATCACCTTGGTTTTGTAAAGGTACATGCCACGAGTAGACTATATTATATTTTTGTTAAAGTGATGACTATTAATATAAATGGATCTGTGATACTTAAAATAATATGAAATAAATTATGTTTAACTGTGCAATTTTGTTGTTTCATTTTAATTATTTTCTTCTTAGATAGAAAAAACAGGCGTAATAATATCCCACTGCTGGGCCTTTTCTCAGTAGGTACGAGAGGGTTAGTTTAGGAGTTCTCACACAATATTAAATTTCTTCATCGCTGTGTGCAGGTTTCCTCACGATATTTTCCTTCGCCGTACATACGGCGTAAGTTACATAACTTGTGTAAAACGTCAAATTTGATTTCGCCATGAATTATTCCAAAAAAAATCAGAAATACAAGCTTGGGATTCAAACACGGGACCCTCTGCAAGAGAGACCACAGGTTAAACCACTAGGCTACCATAATCACAGAATGATAATTACAATTCTGGTCTTACTAACTCCTTATCAATGTAATTACTGAGCTGTCAAAATGGCTGCCTTCTAAATCGTGATTTATCTCATGTCAGTAGGTATATTAATGCTATGCTAACTTGGTTGAAAATAAGTTTTCCATTAAATTTAAATTCATTATTGCCAGACAAGTAATAGTCCGAAATTTAAACTTAATTTTAAAACTGGTAACACGCTCAAGATGAAAGCATGATTCATATTTCGAACACGCAACAAATTATTCGTCAGCCGCATCCACATGGCCAGTCACAAACAAACGGTAGTCCGACAAAAGCATTCCAAATTCAAATAACTTAAAATAAAAGATGTTCCAAAAAGTCGGAAAGCAATACTGGCGACTTGACAGGCGAGGAACGAAAAATAAATTGCGTTCCAACAATGAGGTTGGATGGATGTAAATAAGGTACGTACAGGTAAAGTTTTTGTTGGTAGAATGTGAGCAGGTGCAAGCAGGCTTTATGACAGGCTGATGCTTCACACGTCGAGAGGCGCGTGGGGCGAGTGTGGGCGGAGTAGTAATCAAAAAAGTTTTTTTTGTTGAAAATATAATTGTTTATAAATTTTATAAGATGCCAGTATTTTCACATGGAGTAGGCCTTGCATGCGAAACGTTACATAGAGAATATAATACAAGTGATTTTCACGTTTCGAACGCATTGTTAGCATAATTTATAGGATTTTAACTTTAAGAGGTATATTAGTGACAGGTTGCCAGCTAGTCGACTAAGACGTACCTATGACCATACCATACATAGCATAGCGTCAAACCTGTCCTAACCACCGCGGACACAACAGCAGGATTAGCTGGTAAAATGGTGGCAGCGATTCGAATAGACCTTACATACGAGGATTGATGATAGAAGATTGGAAGTGTGAATGTGTGTGTTGGCAGGGAAAGATCTAGACGGACGTTCCGTGATCAAATCGCGGACGTTTTAGAAACAGGTCAGGTCAAAAGTACCCGAAATCGACGAGCATGTATAAAGAGACTAATGAATGTAGATGAAGCAAAAGAGGTATGTCAGTATCGTAGCAAGTGGGAACAAAGTGGTATCTGCCTACGTGCTTACCCCTGTGAAAAAGAGACGTGACTGTATGTATGTATAGGACCTACCTACAATCAGCTGTTGATATCCGCTACAACTGCGACCACACCCCGCCCCCGCGTTTCGGGCATACATTTAAATACATTATAACGCCATTTCGACTAGAAGGGCTATAAATAGACAGGTGCGTAAAATAAAAAAATAACCGACCGCTACTGTCAGCTTTTGGGACCCAAATCCTATACCTTTAAACGAGCAATTCTTGTATATCTTACTAATATTATAAACGTGAAAGTTTGTGAGTATGGATGGATGGATGTATGGATGGATGGATGGATGGATGTATGGATG
>BHDV01017521.1:46658-73806 GCA_005406045.1 Adoxophyes honmai | reverse complement strand
CGAAATGGTTCCAGTAAAGGATGGTACGGCAGTGCTTGCTTTGCGCTCGACTTGGTGGGGGCACTGCCGTGCCCCCCGATGTAAATGTGTACCAAATTTCATCAAAATTGTTCCCCGCATTTGGGCGTGAAGAGGTAACAAATCTGCATTTGGATTTCGACTCCTCGTTTGCGTGTTTGTAAGTGTCCGCATTTTGTCGGGTTAGTATAACATCACTCCATTTATTGCGAGGATGTCGTATGAGGCGACTAAGGAAATAGATTTAGGTATGTTTAAGGCGACAGGCTAGCAACCTGTCTTTATTTTTTTACCTCTTCTATTTGTTTTTGAACCTAAAATGGTTCTAGAGGTGGATGCGAAGCGTGATATAGCCATTGGTTTTGACTTTGTAACGTTTCGTATGCTCAGCCTACATTTGTGTGTATGTGTGAGTGAGTGATGTATGTATGTGTGCATGTTTATGACTTATGACATTTCAGCATTTTTGCGATTTTTAAACAATAAAGTGTTTCCTTACTGATTGTGAGTATATAAGTTTTAAACATCAAAATCATTGGTTCACGCTTATTTCTTTTCCCTTGAACCCGATGTCAAACCAATGGACAAAGGAGTGGGCGATGCGGGAATGATGCGAATGGCTGTACAATTGTTTAATTTAAGGCAGGATTATCTGCGTCTGCGGCCTTAATGAGGATGATATGAATCTTGAGGTCACTTGGTTCTTCCAGAAGGCAGAGGGAGTGATTGTGGGCCACCAATTAGCGGTAGGGATGCTGTAATAGTTATTAATTTCACTGCTGCATAATACAAGGCATAAGGCTCAATTCACACCAGAAGAGCAGCGCCGCGCGGCGTAGCGGAGCGCAGTTTCAGTGTCATGAGAATTTCAACATTTTCATTACAATAAGACTTATTATCGCATGAGAAAGTCTAACGATGCGCGCGGATGCCCGCGGATCTGCGGGAATTCCAGCGCATTCCATAAACAAAGCCGTGCGACTGCGCGAGCTGTCGCGGGAATGCCCGAGGATGCTCGAGTAGTCGCGACGGCCGCTGTCAATACATATGTCAATATGTCAATAATTATGTAAATTCCAGCGACTTCCTACGCATTCCAGCGGCTTCTCGAGCAGTCGCAGGAATCCTCGCGCAATCTCCACGGAGCGGGTCGCTGCGCTGGTCGTCTTCTGGTGTGAATTGAGCCTAAGACGAGTGTAGTTTTTTAAATTAATCCAAAGGGCGAATTTCATAAGGGTATTTTAAGGCCTAACTTAGTCGCATACTAAACTAGTCGCAAAGTTAACTTCATCTACATTTTGTTTGATAATGATGAAAAATACGTAATACCTAAAGCCCGCACTACACTCGCGGCGCGAAGTCGCTCCGTGAATTCACGGCGTGAATTAAAGCAGCGGCTCACGCACAACTGTGTCCTTCCACACTCGCAAAGCTTCGCGGTCTTGTTCGCTGCGCGCCCTTTGTCGCGGACCAAAAAACCGCCACCAGGCGGGGAACGCCGCGAAGCGCGAACGCGAAGGCGTGAACAACATCTACTCTCGCGATTCGCGGCTTTCGCGGGCGTTCGCGGGTGTTCGCGTCGCGAGTGTAGAGCGCGCATAATACAATAATTACTGTTCATATACGACGCGCAAAGAATTCCTTCAATGGCTGCAATACGGAACTTATCAAAGCCCTAGTCATAAAGTTTTATTAATTTTGTTTTCCTTTTTATTATTGTTGTATCGATATTAGTTACGAGAGGAGGATTAGAAATGGTTTTGGCTTTATAACGTTTCGTGTGTAGGTTTGTATGTTTCGTCAATAGTAAATAGTTATTTAATGTCGAAATACTCGATTACAATGACATCTACAATTTAAAAGATTGGATGATTACAATTACAATTGACAAGAGTAAAATAATCAAGATGGACAATAAAATAGATCGACGCAATTAGCTACGTTGTTGTATCTCTTAAGTAGCAACTTTAGACTGATTTCGTAAATTACATAATTAAATGATTTACCCCGGTTCTAGTTCAGTTTTGATAGAGAACTAACAAGGCAAACAGAAGAAAAATGATTTTATAAAGGTTTCTTAAATAAGACAATGTTATTTACACATAACAGAATATTCCTAAGGGGCCAATATTGCCATTTTCTTGCTTGCAAGTCTCAGAGATGCAATTTCGCAGACTGCACATAACTTATGCGCATTGCAAGTTGCAACTATTGGCGGAGTTTGAGCGAAATATAGCACAAAAGGAGTATAAATGCCACATTGGGTGTATAAATCAGGAAAGGAATGCTTTAGTTGAATTGACAATGTCTTGGTTTCGTGCAGGGAGTATCGTGAAGAGTATTTTTTGGGCCGTTCTCCAGCCGTACGATTTTTCGTGTTCTCAAGTTCAACTACCTGTGAAATCCAAACTTTAACAGATAACCTTATAAAAAAAATATCTTACGTAATTCACACTTTATTCTGCTCAGAATAAGTCTAACAATAGTATATTCTTATTATGAAATGCGCGAAACAAAAATCTAAAGTCAGAGGAGTCCACATTTTGGCCTTGTCCCACCTCCAAAATTTGTTAGTTGATGACATATACTTCGAAAACTAAACGCGGAAACTATAGGTTTTTGTTGTTCACAGCAAGCCAATTATATGATAAATGAAATCCTATTGCCTAAATAATTATTATTACGTTAGTTTATTTTTAAAACCATTTTTAAAAAGTGTCCCGAGTTTTGCGTCTTAACCTAATTTGGCCATAAAACGCGTCGTACTGCTCAAACGCACACGCCGAGAGACATCGACGATACGTTCCTAGAAAGAGTCTATCACGCCGCGACGGCTAAATAGTGCGAACCTGTGACTTATTGTGTCGCTGCCAAATCACGAAGGAAAGAAAACAACACGATTTTTTGTCACAGTTGAAAGTGATTACCGTTTTATTTTTTTCTCGCTTGTTTTGTTGATATATTTAACTCGGATTATTTTGACATATTAAGCAGTGTTATAATTACTTACACAAAAAATATTGAGTCCATATTATTAACCGTTTTGAAGTAATTAATTAAAAACTAAATTGCTCACGTGATTACCGCAACGGTGATTACCGTTATTTGAGTGATCTCCGTCGTTTTATAGACGTGGTTATCACTATATCGGTTATTTATTGAGTTATTACTGTAAAAAATAAGTTTTAAATAGTGTTTCTCTTGATTATGAATATTACTCTGTGCAACACAAAAAAAATTTACACCTAATTAAAAAATAATAATTTCACGTATCTTTTTTCACATCAATGGTTATCATAAATTAAAATTATTATACTATTTACTCAAGATGTTTATAATTCAAGGCTATAAAGAGTCTTGTGATATCAATCAAAAAACGTGATTTCATCCCATTATTTGTACTTTTGTGATTACCGTATTATATGAAAAAAGAAAATTTTATTATCTCGATAATTATAAGGTTTAAAGTGATGCCTCCTTTTGCAAAACGTTTGAGATGTGAAGCATTATTCGATTTATTCATAAAAACACAGATTAACATAAAATGAAATTATGCTACGGAGTGTCACGCAAAACTGCCTTGCTCGTGGAATGGCCCTTTTGTACTTGAGAATGTTTCGTGTCGAGTTCTGTTCAAGAAGCAAAAGTTTGAGAGCCTATAAAACATTTTCCGCCATTGCCAAATTCTGATTATTTGGTTGGTTTTTACAATGATCCTTTAGTGTTCCCTGTTTTGTCATGTTTAGATTTACTCTTTTCTATTTCTTCTACCCCTTCTATCGAACTTTAAGCCTAGTTTTGCGCTGAAACACGAAATATTCATGATTTTGTTTATGTAACGTTACTTGTGCTCCGCTTACCCTAATTAGGTATTCAGACATAGTATACAAAAACATTACGCCTATTCCCTATAGGGAAGGCAAAGATAACAGAGCACCATTAGCTTCTATACTGACATCATCATCGTCAGCCTATATACTTACTTCCCACGGCATGACACAGGCCTCCTCTCAGTATGAGAGGGCTTGGGCGATAGTTCCCTCGCGGGCCCAGTGCGGATTGGGAACTTCACACACAACGTTGAATTACTTCGTCGCTGTGTGTAGGTTTCCTCACGATGTTTTCCTTCACCGAATAGCTCGTGATAAATATCAAATTTGATATCGCACATAAATTCCGAAAAATTCAGGGGTGCGAGCCCTATACTGACATACTTCTATTGTTTTATTCACTTTAATTCCTTTCATCATACATGCTCGACGATTTCGGGTACTTTTAATTTGGTTTCTCTTCAAAACATCACTGATCTGGTCAGCATACATTCTTCGAGGGCACGCTCACCCGACTTGCTTCACACTTTTCTCTTGTAAATTTTCTTACACCCTCTGATTTCATGATGTTTATGCATGTGTGTTTACTACCTTACACTTACCTATTTATCCTTCCTATTAATTATTCTTCCAAAACGCGACGCGTATTCGTGGGTAACATTTGATCAACCTACCATTACTTATTCATTCTTCGTTAACACGGAGCGTCCGTGTCGCATCCTCGTCTAACCCTTTTTTGTCCTAATCTTGTATAGATAAAAGAACCGCGTTGCTTACTCGATTCTGTTGTAATTTATCAAAGTATCTAATCAGATGTGTGGATAAGGAAGGCCACCAGCGGAGATGTTCCGATGAGATTCTGTTTTATGTTAGATGCCATTCTTTTCGGCATTTTTATCCCCCGACGCATGAGGGGTGTTGTAAATTTGACGCCAACAGTCTGTCTATGGTACATACCGTTGGTCAAGATTGGAATTTTGGTTTCGATGCGTTTTTTTATGCTTTGCTCTTTACTGCAGTTTTGGTCTAGGTGTGAAAGAAATTTGATCAGTAGGTCTCAAAATATTGAAAACACGGGTAATATTGTCACGTATTAAGTTTTTTTTACTAGGTACCCAAATTTTTAATCTATCCGTGGTTTTGCTAACTACAAATAGAAGATAAATTTATATCACTCTCCTATCTAGCACGTTAAATTGTATAGATAGAAGTAGATTTCATACAGATAAAGTTTCTTATATGATACATTATTCTAGACCATCTCGGTATGTACTAAGCACTGGTGTCATCTATCAGTTTTCAAACCAAAAATTATGCTAGAAGCGGCTGCCAAGCGTAGGATACTCATAATTATGGTATGTCGCGTTTTGTGTGCTCTGTCTACCTCATTTGGGAACAAAGCCGTGACTGTCCGTTGTTGTTATCTACCAGTGCTTTAGAAAAACATGCTAAGGGTCCCTTACGGCCTACTTGCGTTAGTCAAAAAAAGTTTTTTTAAATATTGGGACATGCCACTAATAATCATCTTGATTACATTCATAGTACCAACATATTCCAAAATCTCACACACATCTATAATGTCATCACGTTCACAATAATTATATCTTGCGGCTTGTATATCATTCCCCACACGTTTTCTGTTAACGAGTGTATCATATTATACGATATTAACCGGAGCGGTAAGAAATATAGTTACCGTAAGTTATTTAGAGGCATCAAAGGGTCCTCGAGATATTACTATTTGGTGAAGGGAAAGTCGGTCATAAATGAAACGTGTTTTAGTATCGTATAATGTTTTAATTTTACGATTAAATCCCAAAGTAATCAAGACTTAACTCGCTTTACTACTTTTCTACATACATAACTACATACAATCACCCCTATGTTCCCAAACGGGCTAGGCACACGAAAGGTGACATAAAAAAAGCATGGTATTGACTATTTCACGCTTCGCAGCCGCTTCTAGCTTAGTTTTAGGTTAGAAAACAGATGGAACAGTTACAGGTTGCTAGCCTAACTTTTTTGTAAATAGATTTTATTGATTTGAGTTGATATTAAAACTTTGTCCACCATTTCCTATCACGACTCTTCAGTTCCTTGCCATTCCCACGATTCTTATTGCTCCAACATTTTACTAATTCCTTAAATTACCTAAAACCATTAACGTAAAACATACAAATCTGTCGGACACGAAGACTGTATGAGATAAGGCCTTGACGAAACCGCCAGCCATACAAAAGCATAATAAAAATCACTCTTTCCACTAATATTATACTAAATGCAGAAGTTTGTAAATGTGTGTCTGTGTGAGCGCGCGTAGGTTTTTATATTTCTTCATGTAATAACACTGCTCCATTTCTGCCGTGGATGTCTTAGGAGGCGACAGAGAAAATAGAATGAGGTATATCTTAGGCGACAGGCTAGCAACCTGTCACTATTAAACATGCCAACTCAAAACCTCAAAAATATGCTAGAAGTGGCCACGATACGTAAATTATGAATATAATTATCTAACTTGGTACCTAAATAATATCCGAAAAGCGGCTACAAAGCGTAAAATAATCCCGGTTTTGTCTATGTAGCGTATCGAGTGCCTAGCTTACCTCATTTAGGAATACAAGCGTGACGTACCTATGCATGTATAATGTTATTATTAAAAGTATTTGTATGGTCGCCGGAGTATCTCCAACAAAATTTTAAAAGGAACTGTTATCCCGATAATATGGCTTTTATTATGATGAGGGTCATGATTTGTGACGCCATCTCGCGGCGCGACACTGAACGATTCCTGTGAACGATTGCTTATATAGATTAGGTTAAGTAATTTGACTCTGTTGTTGTTTTTCTCCTTTTAGAAAGGTTACAAATGGTTTGGTGACGAAGTAATAAAAAAAGGATTTGATATTCGTTCTGCTAGTTAGGCGTTACTTTGCAGTGGTCCATAGTGGTGCCGTGTTACCCGTGTGGTGCCGGGTTAGAATAGCACCTCCCCCTTTCTTCCCGTGGGTGTCGTAAGAGTCGACTCTGGGAAAGGGTTAGTGTATTGTGGGCGATAGGCTAGCAACCTGTCACCGCAATATCACGTCACTATCTGGTTACCCTGAATTTGCTAAACGTGGCACTGGATTTTTGAATTCATGTGCTTTGCCTACCCCTCATGGGAATATGGGCGTGAGAATATGTATGTATGTATGTTAAACATAATTATTATCTACCAATATCTACGTAGGTCTCTCACACCTATATTTTCTAAATGAAGTATGTAGGTAGAGCACACCAAACAATATATACACAAAACTATAACTATACTTCTGTACCCACCGCTCGACACAATTTTATTTTTATAGGCAGAATAGGTGTCACGTAGCATGTTACCTAAAACGAATCTCTAAGCAGGCAAAGCGTGAGTCGAGTCATGCATGAGTTAGAATATAACTATCACTGTCTAGGTAAAGACGTCAAAATGACAGGATCTGTCTCTCGCGTGTGGCTATGCTTAGCCCTTTCCGGCCGAGAAACTCTTTTTGCGAAAATGTTACTAAAATGCCAATGAATTGTATTGTTTTGCTCCATAATCTATGAGAAAAATACGAAAAAAAATCCTGTTGCTCTAAATCATCCTAAAACTTAACTGCACGATCGTGTGGGTTCGGACTTTACACGTGAAATGCACAATCGAACAGAAACTCAAAAAACACACAGTTTTATTAAAATAAGTTTGGTTTTATATAGTTATAATAAGTCTCAAATTATTATTACATAATTAATAGTCTCAGAAACCGAAATTTAAAATCTTTATAACATCAATCACAATCAATTAAACTAAGTATTTTTGAATTTTATCGTCAAACTCGGGTAAGCGATCATATCCATCGTATATCAGAGACAGAAGCCTTTTGGTACTTTCTTGCTATCACTCGCATCCATCTGGCATCTCATATCTGGCATTGGATTCGATTATTGAGTGCGACGTCTCTTTTTTGGTATTTTGCCATACATTTCTTGGAGTTCGAAGCGAAAATTGCGCAGATACAAATATAAATTTCGGTTTCTGAGACTTAATTATGTAGTAATAAATAATGAGTAATTTGAGACTAATTGTAACAAAATTGTATAAAAACAAACTTATTTTAATAAAAATGTGTGTTTTTTTGAGTTAACGTGTCACGTGTTAAGTCCGAACCCACACGATCGTGCAAATTTTTTTTAACAGCTTACATTTCGCGTGAAATGATAAGTATACTTCTACATTTCTATTGATTTATTAAGTTAACCTCGTTACATATGCGAATCGTGCATTAAATTACCACCAGATTATCAAAATAATACAAAAATATGTACTTATGTATTGTGCTACTCCCGTCAAAAAACGCCACCATAGTCGGGAGTGTCGTGCGACCGACAGACACTAGAAACTTACCCTTTTCACATGCCGCGACTGGCGCTAGTATCTGCACGATCGATCGGTATCGGCTTGGTCGCGAAAAGATGATTTGCGCGCACTCAGGATTTTTTTTAAGTTATTTGCACGCTTGTATCGACTCGGCCGGAAAGGGTTAGCCTGATAAAACCAATTTCCTCGGTCGCCACTCACGACCGCGATGTCACTTTTGCGCATCTAAACCCTCAAAAATTATGCTAAAAGTGGCTGCGAAGCGGGGAATAGTCATAACCGTGGTTTTGTCTATGTCACATTTTGGTGTACTCTGCCTACCAAATTTGGGAACATAGGCGTGATTGAATGTATGTATGTAAATCCTCAAAAAGTACCTTATTTATTATGTTTATTATCGTCATAATTATGACGTAATTTGTACATTTATCATTACCTCATTACTTTTCCATAATAGAATTAACACATCACACTATTCACGTATTTTGCAACTAACTAAACATATAAGTTAAATCAAGTTTCGAGCCAAACCTTCCACTTATCTTTCCTAGGAAATTGCTTATTGCTATCGGCTAAGTGAATCTTACATTTGCCTCAAGATGAGGTGACCATATGATTTGAAATAAGGGTTCTGTATAGTTTATACTTCGTTTATTTTAAGATTTGAGTTTGAACGGTCAAAACTTCACACATTTATAACTAAGCCCAAGGCATCGTGGCAAATGATGATACCGTTTGTATTGAAAACATTATAACAAATAGTAATGAGTTCAGCATAAATCATATCCAGTTTTACTTTTGGATTCCAGAGAAAAAATCAAATTCTGTCCGTTTCATGTGGTGTCGGATTTAGAAAAACACCTCTCCATTTATTTTCTTCCACTGTCGTGACAGGCGACTAAAGACACAGGTTTGTAAGCCCGTGTGGTGCCGGGTTAGATTAGCACCTCCCCCTTTCTTCCCGTGGGTGTCGTAAGAGTCGACTCTGGGAAAGGGTTAGTTTATTGTGGGCGATAGGCTAGCAACCTGTCACTGCAATTTAACGTTTAACCATCTGGTTACCCTGAAATTGCTAAACTAGGAACTGGATTTTTGAATTAATGTGCTCTGCCTACCTCTCATGGAATTACAGGCGTGAGAATATGTATGATGTATGTTTAAGTAAGCTTTAGATGACAACAGTTAAGATACTCGCACATAATATAAATATATCTCGAATTTGCAGTGTTTATCTATCAGTGCGATATACTCATGCAATCGTTTTGACTAACATTAATAATATTATTTTTCAGATGTTTTGATATTATGACCATATAAAATAAATTCTGTTTCAACTTAGGTATGTGTTTCATCATACCGTTTTTTCATTTGTTGCTTTTTATATCTTACAGAACCCTAAATATCCAGTCATAAATAATACCGAAGAATATAATTAAACATGCATGTTAATTTACGATGGCTATTAAATTAAAGATTAAATAATAAATTTAAACGTCTAATGGAGGTTTATCAGTCTGCGATTAAGATGTTTCTAGGTCCAGTGAAGGGATAAGGGATTATAGTCTTTGTGGGATTGGCAATAAGGACTTAAGGGTTTGGTTAGATAGAGTATGAAGTAATCGAAGATGCCAGGCATAATTAAAGGTCCACTTTTAAGGGCAGTTTGATAATAAACTATTATTGGTGTAGACGTAGAAAGGTAGGTATAATGGTGTTGTTAGTTTTGTATGTGTACACATTTCACGTTTCGTAGAGCCACTTCTTGTATGGTAGAATTGGCTGCGAAGCGTGCGATAGTTATAATAATGTCTTTGCCTATGTCACGTTTCGTGTGCTCTTCTTACCCCATTTAGGAACATACTCGTGATTGTGTTTATGTAAATATTTAATTTTATAGTCTATTCTTATTAGATACTTACCAAAATTTGCTGTTTATTTACTTTTAAAGTAAATAAATGTATTTAGTCATATCAACATCTTATAACAAGATAATCCCTTGTTCTGATTTTAAACGACCAATATCAATACTACCAGTCGTGGTGCTTCGTTTTTAGATTCCACATTATCATCTCCCATAAATCGTGGGTCCTATAAACGTATAATTAAAACTAGATTTATGTAAATCGGAGACGTTATTACAGCTATAAATAATACAGGGTAGCTTCAATCGTATTGCACCCTCGAGTTAAAAACCGACTGGAGGCGACACGCAGACAAACTTTAACGGAAATACTGTCGATTTTGTAAGACAGTGTGTTTTGTCAACGATGACCCAAGACAGAAAAAAAAACATTAATGTCATACATTTGTAGTTGCTTAGAGACGACGAAATGGTACATAGATTCATCTTTGATTATTTAAGATTCAGGCCCAATTTTTAGTCTTTTCGCTACTTAGATAATGTAAACTTAAACGCGTATCATGATTTTGTGATAAGCATTAATTTTATCGCAGAAATGTAAGGTAGGTATGGGTTGATATTGATACCACCGCTATTATAAAATCGTATCGCAAAAATTACATTGTGATGCGCGCTTAACCTAAACATTTACCTTATTAGCTTACGCAATCGTCGAAAAAACAATGTAGAACAATTTGTAGACAGGTTGTGCCTAATAATTTAATGACAATAAGATAAAAAGAGTACTAGAGCCAGTCAGCCGATTTTTTAATGGTAATGAGCATACCCCGTTATCAGTGTTGCAGATTCATTGAAACTAAGCCATAGGGTTGTCGCACAACATTTATTTCACTGTCATGTCACGACCTGTGACATATTGGAAGGTACATAAAAATGTTAATGTTAGAAGAATGTTTTTACATGCAAAGTATCCAATTTATATTATATTTTTAGCTGTCTGAATAAATTATTAATATTTTTTCTAGGTTACTTGGCGTTAAATTTTGTCACCTATTACTGTATAAAATCCATTTTAAATATGATATCGACCGCTCCATTTCTAAATAAATCAAAATTGACAAATAAATGACGTAACCACCTATTATGAAGTTTAAAAAAAATTGACAATTACGGGCTGAAAAGAGGTTTGGTTTTCTTTTAAATCTTAAAATTTATAAATAAAAAGGTGAATAAAAATTATGTTTATTTAAAAGTAGGCACATATTAAAAAAATTGACGTGCAGTGCCATCCCTGGCTTTTTCAATGGATTTGCAACATTGATAACGGGGTATGGTAATGAGAAGGAATTAAGGACCAGCAAATAGAAAGATTACAGTTTTTTTAAGTAAGAAAAGTAGAATTCTTATGACTCCAGTAGACTTAATGTTCTAAGTAATGTACAATCGCATTCTCCAATATCTATTACGACCGTCCATAAATATTTGAACATATCCCTTATGTTACTGACAATACGGTCTTTGTACAGTCGGTTGTACATTCAGAGGTACCGAATGTAAACGAATACCGATGTATTAAATTTTATTGTTCCCATGTTAATTGAGGTACGGAGGATGTGCCTAATAAAAGGTAATTAAAAATGTTTTATTACCCTGCTTTTTTAATCGATGACTTGATATTTAATATTGGTCTATAGATGGAGGGGCGTTTATCTTATTATGGAATGAGTACTCAATATTGTTGTTACGTATAAAAAACTAAAGCAACTATGTTTTTTATCTTTTCGCGCTTCAATATTGTTGTTACGTATAAAAAACTAAAGCAACTATGTTTTTTATCTTTTCGCGCTTCAACTGCATTATCAACGTTTTTTAACGAATTTTGCGTACCAATTGCCATGGGTATTTTTTTCTTTAACAAGTTAAATTTGAAATTATTTTTATTTATTTTATAGGCGAGACACTTATTGCATTATTGTTTGTTCCTATTCGTGTTTCTGCATTATATACCGAATGTTGTGCAGAATCACGAATAAAAAGAAATAAGCCCTAAAATCATTAATGTTACATAGATCCATTTTGTACTAAAAATTTAAAATTATACATGTTAACGGAAATGTATGTAATCCGTCATTGTATACAATTCCTAGGAAATGTATGTAATTCCTAAAATCGCACGGAAATGTGTGAAATAAGTTACACATTACACATTTCCTAGGTAATCTATACATTTCCTAAATCGCAATCGGAAATGTTCAAAAATGGCTGCCTAATCACGCATCGCGCTTATGTGATTTTATTTAGGTTAGGTTAGGTTAGGTTAGGTTAGATTTATACATTTCCATCCCTGGGACACCCACATTTCCCTGGGACACCTGCATCTCCCTGGGACACCCGCATTAACGGCAACGAGGGCGGTTGGGTTTTAGTGGGTATTCCTCACCACTCTGAGTCCCACACACCGCCTGGGTTGTCGCCGCGATGCGGAAACGACTCAGGGATAGTGCGTAAATGCAATTCCCAACCTAAAAAAAAAGGTTTATACATTTCCTAATACGATATTGGAATTGTATACAATTCCGAGGAAATTTATACATTTCCTAGGATATCTATGCATTAAATAGTTTTTCAAACAATATTTTATACATTTCCTAAATAGTATCGGAATTATACACATTTCCTAGGATTTGTATACAATTCCTTGATTTCATACATTTCCGGTAACATACATACAAACATACCCTCACACCCGTATTCCCAAGAGGGGTAGGCAGAGCACATGAATTCAAAAATTCAGTGCCACGTTTAGCGATTTCAGGGTAACCAGATTTAAAATAGTGTCTTGTTTATCTATAGAGGTGGATTAACTTAACTTGGTATATCTCAAACCTATCACAGCATGGCGCTAGGCTACCACGCGACAAAGTCTATACCTCTTGACATTAAAAAATGGCAGGCAGTCAAAATTTGCCGTCTTCATCAGCTAGCAGTAGAATTCTATTTGAAATTTGTCACTCCAAAAAAGGTAAAAATAATTTGTGAAATTTCGACTTTACGGGTGGCACTGGTTACCTTTCAAAACCGCCTCCATTTGGCCGTTAAATATCGTTACTTTGGAAAGGACTTACTTGGAATTCTCGACTTAAACATGTATTAAACTGCAAATTAAGTTTAAACAGATGTAAGATCTTGATAAAGTTTCGTAAAATCGGTCGCTTTATTTCACATGCGGTATAAACGACGTTGTTAACAGAAATTGATTTCCTGCAATAAAGTTAACGAAATATGCTTTTAAAAAGGTAATGTTGTGGTACGTGAATATTCTCGGTTTGTGCAAATATTTAAAGTTAATCCTTAGGCCACATATAAATACAAATATGTAAGTTTGTCTGGCTATCACCTTTTCGCGCATGTACTCAATTTTGTGAAAATTGAGTTTAGCGATAGTTAGAATCGCAAGGAGGGAAATATACTTAATCCCAAGGGATATCAGTAAATAATTGTACGTCAGCGTAATCGTCGTCAAAAACTAGTCATTTACATTATATTAATTGGCCTTGGATTCCAATATGGATTCACGGTATGAACCATGGGTTCAAGTTTTTTGATTAAAGAAGTCATAATATACCAAAAAACCTCGACTTAATATTCGACAGTTATTTGCTATTCTGCACATTATTCTACATTCTGTACAAATGTGTACAATCGCGAAAAGGAAGAAACAATGCCAGAAGTGTCTAATAATTCATTGCAATGTCAAACTAATGAGTTTGTACACTCAAAAGCAATAGAAACGGTTCGATATTTTATTTAAAAAAAACCAACCCTCTTCCAATGCCCGTGAGTGTAGTAAATCCGTTATTTTAACCGACTTCAAAAAAGAGGAGGTTCTCAATTCGACCTAATTTTTTTTTTTTTTTTTTTTTTTTTTTTTTTTTTTTTTTGTTTTGTGTGTATGTTACTCGACGATAACTCGAAATCCCGTGGACCGATTTTCAAAATTTTTTTTTTGATCGAAAGGGTATAACTCGAAATTGGTCCCATTTGCACGAAACCAGGATCTGATGATGGAAACTTGGAGAAATCGAGGGAACTCTTCAAATTTTATATGGAGATGTACGGCGTTTTCGGTAATTTGTTGATGAAGTCAAGATTTTACATTCAGTAAACAGAATACTTTTAAAATATTGCTAATTTGAAGTCGGTTTTTTTTTGTTTAAAATTATTCGTTAATCAACAAACATCTATGCAAACTTTTAGTAATTGACGGTAATAGTAAAATTAATCCGTATAAACACAATCAAACCACTTAATCAATAAAACCGAGAGCCGTAAGAACTCTCTAAGAACGCATTACACAAGTAAATTGCCTTAAAAAAAGACAAGCAATACCGTGGGCGTCGCTTGTCGCCTTAACAAGCCAATAAAGGCTTAAAATGCCGCAAATAAAACGTCGACGGCACACAATCGAGGAAATAAGGCGAGTGAGTCGAAAATCTCGAATTAAGATTACTTGATAAGATATGGCACAGCGCAGTTGTTCTGGCAGTGGTTCTAAAAGGATACTTTGCTACATGATCAGTACTATGAGTATTTCATGATTCGTATTCCATTTTAGTATAGTTATAGGTTGAAAGTTAGATAAGAGGCTTAATAGTGACAGGTTGCTAACATGTCGCCTAAAACGTAACGAATTTATTTCTTTAATTGTCTTCATGACATGCACAGAAAGTTGTGAGGTTTAACATAAATTGTATTTAAGCATCATTAACCTATCTTTTATTATCATTACCATGGTTAAAATTAAAAGAGGGTTTCTTTTATGGGACTACATTTGAAGCTACGTTCATTTTTAGAAGAGTTCGTTTGCGGGGGGAAAGAAAATCAGTTCAATTTTTGTAACAATATAAGTTTCAACAAAGTAGGTATCTACGAGTAAAATTAACTTGCCATTAGTTTTCTTTAAATTTTCTTAGGTTAGGTTATTATAAAGCTGTTTTTTGTAAACCAAAGCACTGGAAGTCGTAAATGCGCTGGGATATAACGTAGGTTGTCTTAAGCAAAGTAAGCACCTACTTAGCAAGAATAAATAAATTGGATATTTATAGTTATCAGATATTTTTATCTCGAATTATACAATATCACAAATTGCGAGCTAAATACAGTTAGGTTACATATAAATTGGCTTTGAATTTGTATCATATTATGTTATAGTGAAAAAGTGATCAAGTTTGAAGGGGATTCGTAAAAAAAGTCCGTTTTGAAAGTTACTTTTTTATAGTTTTGTGACAAACAGGAATGGATCATTTGCCGCTTATCCTATTATTGTTTCATCCTATTCGCAATTCTGCACAATGTTCACAAACATAAATAGTACCTGTGTTTCTGTAAAAAGAGTAGAATTGAAAAATTTACTTATAACTTGACTTTATCATAAGTACCTATTATTCTATCGCGTTGATTTTATTGTAGGTACTATATGTAGCGAACCATAGCGCCACGTATCGACGATTAGTAGAACTTTTACAAAGTTCATCTATGTCATTAGTTGTTAAAACTGTTCTACATCGCGATGACGGAGCTGTTTGGTGAAAGGAAACATGGTGAGCAAACCTGCAAACATCGACGAAGTAATTTGTGTGTGAAGTTCCCAATCTTCATCAGATCCTTATGGGAACCATAGGCCAAGCTCTCTCGTGTTAAGGTGCCCAACAGTGGGACATATTTAGGCCATATTATTATTTCAACACAAAACGAATCTTCTAAAACTCTCAATTTTAAGTGTACTCCGGCCCTTAACTCTTCATACGCAAGGCCAAAACGAGTGGAAGCTTTTATTACGCACAAAACGCGCGTTTAAACGCTTAATGACGCGTTTGATGACGCGGCGATATGCGGCCGGAGGCGCCTTAATGGATAAATTAAGGGCCCTTGTTGTTAAAAAGTGAGTGGTTCTGTATAAAATTGCATAGGTACTTTACGTACAATTACGCCTGTGTTTTCGTATAGGGAAGGTAGGTAGGAACCGCGATGTAGACGAAACTATGTTTCACGTTTCGTAGTCGCTTCTAGGATAGTTTTAGATTTCCAAAACGGATTTATACGTCAGGTTACTAGAATGTTGCCAAAAGCGCATAATGATCCAGTCAATAGAAACGAGTTAAAGGGGTTGCCTGGAAAGATTTCCGGGAGTTTTCAAAATTGGTGAATTTATAGATTTTGATGTGCTCTTTCCGAATTTCAACTTTGCCTCCTCGTATCTTTGCCGCTAACGCCGCCATATTGGAAAAATGGCGCGTAAAAGCAGTTTTTTGACAATATCTCCTGTCTGACTCATTTTACGATAAAACAGTGTATTACAAAATAAAACTAGAGGCAATTGCCTACAATTTGTGTCTTAATGTTTATTTAATAAAGTCAATAGTTTTGGCGTACGAGCGCCACAAAGTACACTTCGCAAATTGTGTTGGTAAGCGCATAACTCAACAATGCCTGGACCAATTTGGCCAATTCTTTTTTTAACATGTTTGTTGAAGTTCAGGGAAAATTTATACGGTGAGAAAGTATTAAAAATATCGAAAATATTGTTATCCTATACAAACTTTATCGACTCGAAAAAACAGTAAGCACCGTAGGATTTCAAACATCTTACGCGTTTTTGGTAAAATAGTCTATACTTTAGCTCAAAAAAGACGCAAGCGCCGCAAAATTTCATACGTCTCACGCTTTTTTGCAAGCAAAATAGAAGTACCTATTTCGTTCATTATACGAGCACTGAAGTCGGTAAAGTGATAGTTTCTTACATATAGTTAATGAATTAGCCCTTAAATATTTATAACTCCCTAAGATATGGCTGTCAAAACCTCTATTGAATGACAAAAGACAAGCTGAGTTTTTCGTGGAGTAGTGTTAGAGTACACTTTGTGGCGCTCGTACGCCAAAAGTATTGACTTTATGAAATAAACCCTAAGACAAAAATTGTAGGAAATTGTCTCTAGTTTTATTTTGTAATAGACTGCTTTATCTTAAAATGAGTCAGACAGGAGATATTTTCAAAAAACTGCTTTCACACGCCATTTTTCCAATATGGCGGCGTTAGCGGCATAGATACGAGGTGGCAAAGTGGAAATTCAGATAGAGCATGTCAAAATCTATAATATTACCAATTTTCAAAACTCCCGGAAATCATTCCAGGCAAAACTACCCGATGATCAGGCTATAAGCTCGCACTGCCAGTCGCGCCAACAGCGTGCTCCTAAAACAGTTTGTTTTCTTCTTTGAATTTGTTTCGAGTTGTTCGAAATTTAAATTATATTATAATGTCGATATCGACAACGCTCACATTTATAATACTACCATAGGATACAGTTTTCTCAATGTTCAGATTGGATGTGTAATTTACATGAAGTTAAAAATATTTAAAGCATGTATGTACTCATACTTGCACCCGCCCCAAAAATTGGAACCGTCATTTAAATACCGCGATTCATTTAAAAACTGCAATTTAATTCATCACAACCATAACCTTTGGCAGCCCACAGCGACAGCTCATTCCAGGGATTTAATTATTAATTCAATTAATTTTTAATTAAAACCATGAAACGCATGGCAGGTATTTTAATAAGCCGCCTATCGAAAACCTGTTGAGGTCGGGGTGGTGTAACGTGACGTATAGTTAAAATACCTACTCATTTAGGGTGGTATGTAAATACTAGGGTTTTGTTTATGGGTATAGCACAAAACTGAAAAGGCAATTATATTTAGCACTAGCTATTCTTACATCGAGCTATTCAATAATTCCGTGTCGTGTCGGGATAGAATAACACCTCTCCATTTCTTCCGTGGATGTCGTAAGAGGCGACTAAGGAAATAGGTTTAGGCATGCTTTAGGCGACAGGCTAGCAACCTGTCACTATTCTACCTCTTCTATGTTTGCAAACCTTAAACTATGCTAGAAGTGGCTGCGAAGAGTGATCTAGTCATAGTCATGGTTTTGTCTATGTCACGTTTCGTGTGCTCTGCCTACCCCATTTGGGTGCACAGGCGTGATTGTATGTATGTAT
The DNA here is from genome assembly GCA_005406045.1 of Adoxophyes honmai. Classification (NCBI taxonomy): domain Eukaryota; kingdom Metazoa; phylum Arthropoda; class Insecta; order Lepidoptera; family Tortricidae; genus Adoxophyes; species Adoxophyes honmai. The sequence continues at coordinate 55,644 of BHDV01017521.1, read as the reverse complement.
GTATTCCCATAGCCGCCCCTTACAATATCCTCAGAAAAAAGGTGTGATTTGTTTTCCTCGTATGGTATCACGTTTAGAATAACAGCCTGTCCAAACATTTACAACTGCTGTCTCTTTCTACCTTTATCTGCTTACCGTTCTTTAACAAGATTCCGCCATCAAAACGTACCTAAATTGTAAAATGGACCTCCCCAGACCACACTTCAACACAAACTCTTAAAACATTTCCATCCTCGACAATGATTACAAACTTTTATTCATATTTACAACACAACAATCGATGTCTTAATCTCAAGCAACAAAAGTCGGCCAATAAATCACAGCCCTGTAATTAGTTGTCGGAGCTCATTAATAATGCATAACTCGATCAAACGTGTGTCGGCGTTGGAAGGCGTTCACACGCGAGGCGTGGTTCATATTGTTTATCTACATCCGAATCATAATGTGCGTCTATTTAGACGCATTATGGCCTATATTAAGAAACTTGTTGGAGAAATGTAATATTCTAATTATAAAATTAATATTGTAGCTGCAAAATCCAAATTTCGAGCATGTTAAAACAGATGATGATGGAAAGATGAAAGTAAATTGTTTCAAATTTGGAACGTGCATTAGTGCACAGATGCCATATTGTTTTTGGGATTTCGTTTTGCATTTTAGTAAAATAAAGTTTATTAACTTCAGAACAATATTGTTTTTGTTTTGTTTGGTTTTAAAGAATCCCGCTTTTAGGTAAAACTTAGCCCCTAACAAAAGTTTGTTTTGTATTGAAATGTGTCAAAATTGGAGGCTTTTGCTCAATTGTGGGACAATACGGGCTTAAAATAATAACAGTATGAAAAATTTTACAGCTCAACGCTGAGTTCGTTGGCGGGTTAAATTGTTCCGATAGAGAGTACCATTACTGAAGCAGTGCTGCATTCTTCAAAAAACACTTCCAAATCAAGATACGAGTAAAAACTCCCAGTGTACCAGCCCCTCAAGGCATCGCTGCATAATGTTCATGCGTCCTGTTATATTATGTTCTTGCGTCGTGTTATTCTCTAAATTAAAACCCACCTTCATACGCATAATTGACTGAATAAAACCCCAACCTCTGTTTTGAGATAGCGACTCGATTATTAGTTATTTATGTGGCTGATGCGTAATAAAAGGCTATGCGAGGCGATGTAGTTACAAAATGTGGCTGAAAAGCGATTTTCATGAAGAAACACAAGTATTTTTAATGCTTTAATTGTGTACAGTCGCTATATTTATATAACAGTTCTAAATATTTTCAAAGATAGCATAGATAGATGTGTTGTATGTATAAAGAATGGAAGACAAAATTCCACAAGCAATTGTGAATGGATCTCACAAGTGCGCACTTCCAGCGTTGCCTACCGATTTGTCTAATCTGTATGTTTTCAGATGTTCTAAATTTGAATGTAATTTGAGTATCGATATGGTTTCGACAATATTGTAGTATCACACAGGTTACACTAAATTCGTTTCATCTGTTGTTATTTTTATTCCCATTTTTTCCCTTGATAACGTATACTACGGAAATAACCTAAGGTATGCTTTGTCCCTTTTTATCCAACTATAAACCTAGAATTGTGGTAAAAAATATGACGTGATGTAGACATGGTTCTGTTTTAGGAGCGTTTCGTGTGTTCTACCTATCTTACTTAGTAATACAGGCATCATTATTGTTTATGCATTATAAAAACAACCGTTAAATTGCTAAAAGACTTGTTACTTAGTAATAAAGTCTATCCAAGATATAAGACCGAAAAAAACCTCACCCTTGCTTTAACCTAACTTTTGAATCTCGATCTAAACTCGGCCGAAACTCGCCGCTGATTCGACGAAACGTTATCCGGTCAACCGGCAGGACAAAGGTTCGAAAATTGATTCGCATTTAAAATGTAAATTCGGTTAACTTCGTGATGTTCGCTCGTCCTTTTTCTTTCGCAAGGAAACAATAGAGACGCACGCTGTTGATTTTATCTAATAACTCGATTCAATGTGAATTTTTGTTATGCACGTACAATTTTGTAATACGTGACTTGGAATAAATTAACTTTTGTTCTTTGGCTTTTAATGCAGATCTGTTTGCTCTGTTGAGAACAATTTCATTATCAGTAGGGCTTTATTTAAAGATGTATTTTTGATAACCGATTTATAATTCAGCGGGGAAAAGTCGAGCATTTGTGTTGGACATTTTGATCGTTTATAAAGATTTTATTATTGTCAACGCTTTTTATTGGATTTTTAACACAATAAGTTGTGTCATATAGTGTGTGAGTAAGACACATTTCGCACTATTTTAGGTTTTAAGTTAGAAATAAATTTGTGCGGTATCGGGTTTGGACCAATACCTCTCCATTTCTTACATGGAAGTCGTAGCAAACAAGTGAGGAAATGGGTTAAGCTTGACCGTTAAGGTATATTTTAGCGATAGGCTAACAACCTGACATTATAATACCTTTAGACTAAAAATCTCATAATAAAGCTAGAAACGTGATGTAGTTAGACAACAGGAATGTAAACTATATTTCGACCAAGAAAGACATATAATATGCAAACTCAAGGTGCAGCTTTTTTCCCGTGGGTGTCGTAAGAGTCGACTCTGGGAAGGGGTTAGTGTATTGTGGGCGATGGGCTAGCAACCTGTCACTGCAATATCACGTATAACCATCTGGTGACCCTGAAATTGCTAAACGTGGCACTGGATTTTTGTATTCACGTGCTCTGTCTACCCCTCTTGGGAATACAGGCGTGAGAATATGTATGTATGTATGTATGTCTAAAGGTGCAGCTCTCTCACGCTCAAAAGAAGCCTAATGCAGCAGAGGGAACACTTACGACGATGAGTTCTAAATTATAATTTCCATCACAACAAACCTTGTTTATGGCTTAATTAAAAAACTTCATAATATACTATTAACGTTATACAAAGGTTCACTCCTTCAGCATAATCCCCGAAATATTGAAGCCACTAAATCTGGAAAACTTCGCCCTGCCATACTTCCGTTTTGACGCAACGGCTGTCCTTTTACACACTGCGATGGGGCAATATACGACCTGGCAGAACTAGACGGCACTGGTGGGATAAACTGGGATTCTGTTTTGGTTATATTTCGTAACTATACTATACGTCGAGACCAATTTCGAGTTATACCTACCCATTCGATTAAAAAAATATATTTGGAAATCGGTCCACGGGTTTCCGAGTTATCGAGTAAAACACCCAAAAAAAATAGGTCGAATTGAGAACCTCCTCCTTTTTTTGAAGTCGGTTAAAAAAAGACGACATTCTTAAATAGTGACGATATATTATAGACGATATTCTACAAACAAATGCGCATCGGCCTTCCAAGCTCACACCGCCAGCTGCGCCGACCGTTTGTTCCAAATTTGAAACAATTTGTTTTCTTCTTTCAATCATCATGTTTTTATAAAGTTCGAAATTGGAATATAATTGTACTATCAATTCCAATTCTACAACTTACGTTGCATACTACAACTGGTTACAGTGGGGACTTTAAAACTTGGGAGTACAGCCTTGACGAAAAGTATTGAGCATGTTTATTTGTTAACTATCTTTAAGCAAAGAAGTCCTTTTTTTTAAATGACGCCAATAATTTTAATAAAGATCCTGAAATGATTATTTCATGTATTATAATTATAGAACTCATATTATATCTCCCTCGAAGTATTTAGATAAAGTAAAAAAATAACCTAAAACCTACTAAATGCGAGCTACTGCCAATTTGCGCAAACGTAAGAGGCGACTCTGGGAAAGGGTTAGTGTATTGCAGGCGATGGGCTAGCAACCTGTCACTGCAATATCACGTTTAACCATCTGGTTACCCTCAAATTGCTTAACGTGGCATTGAATTTTTGAATTCATGTGCTCTGCCTACCCCTCATGGGAATACGGGCGTGAGGATATGTATGTATGTATGTATGTATGTAATTGACTAACAGCTAAAATAAAACTATACAAATCGTTGTTACTATACTTTTAGCCAAGGCTGTGGTTAATCTATTACAATCGTGTCGTGTCCGTCTCGCACCCGCGTCGCCCCGTGCAAGCCGCCCATAGGTACTCACATTTGCATAAAGCCGTCCTCTCAACGCCGGCCCTCTTATTAAATTTCTCATGACCTCTCCGAGCTTCCGCGGCTAAAATACGACCGCAAACTTTATTTTCATTTACTGAGGTTTTGTATGGACTTCTGCTTTCACCAAGCGTATTTGATTTACTATAAACAAAAAACTTTTTCTCTGTTGTAAAAAAAAATACTTCGTATTCGCAAACAGGGCAAGCAAAGCACACAAAACGCTTCATAGATAAAGCTATGAATTATTTCATGTCACATTTTGCATAATTTTAGGTATTAAGCTAGATAAAAAGGTATAACAGGTTGCTATTCAGACGCCTAAAAAATAAGTAGATTAACCATTATCATTTTCCCTAGTCACCTCTTACGGCATCCACGCTAGGAATGGAGAGGCCTTATACTGAAGCTCGACAACACACGAGTTACATTTTTTTGTTTTCTCTTTTTGAAAAAAAAATGGCATGAAAAAAGCATGCATTGGTTTTTTTTGGAAAAATCTGCCAGAGTACTCCCCTTTGTGGACACTATAATAAATATAATAAAAAGAAAACCGTGTTTATGCCTAATATTTTTGCTAGGTTTAAACTGTCTCATCTTATTATAGTTGTAACATTACTAAAATTAAAGCAACGAATTATCAGTAGGTATACCAAGTCCCGGAAATATAATGTCACCATTGAATCAGTTTCAATACATCTACTACAAATACCAATCATAGCACACAATGCAATTTTATTAGCTTCCCGCTAATCTCGCCAACTGGTTTTAGCTGGTTTGAACCGGTCGTTACCGGATAACTGCCAACAAATAGATGAAACTAGAGTCACCGGGGGATGTCTCAGAAAAATACTGTTGTTAGTACCATTGCATGTGACTGTACAGAGTTTGAGCCTTGATTTTATTTTTAAAGTAGATGAAAAAAAACGTAAATTTGTGTTAGTCTGTGGTATCTTAATGTAAACTACTCAATATTTTGACAGCTTTAATTATAAATTCAATGATTGACACTGTTTTTCACTTTTATTTCCATTGGATTAAGAGTTTTTGGTTCTAACTTATGGTCTATTCTTTTAGGTACTTAAAAAAATATAAACAAACCCGACAAAGTTAAAAATCACGTAAGGTATGTGTTGCTACATTAAATACGACACTTTCTATTTTAGTCGTATTACACTCATCTCGAAACACCTTAGGTATATACCTTTTTTATATACCTAAAAGAATAGACCATAGATAAAAAGGGATAATAAATAGTGACAGGTTGCTAGGTCGACACCTAAAACATATTACTATCAAACGTCTGGTAGCCAAATCAGAGGACATCAAAACCTGTCATTTTTTTAGGTTTTAAGCAAAAAGGTACAACATTTACGGGTTGCTAACTTATATTTATGTTTACGCGGGACTTAATCACGGTATTTTTTAATTACCTCTCGACGTTTCGGCCGCGTCACAGCGACCGTGGTCACAAGTTGACGTTGAGTTGACGTGGTCGCTGTAACGCGGCCGAAACGTCGAGAGGTAATTAAAAAATACCGTGATTAAGTCCCGCGTAAACATAAATATGTGTGAGAATCACGAAAGTTTAAAACAGTATTTTTTGCTATCTTATCACCTAAGATATACCCTAACGTAGGTAACTGCTTATTCGCCTCTTACGACATCCAGGGAAGAAAACAGAGAAGTTTGATTCTAAACCCAACAATACAAGGCAAACAACACATCTCTAAACTGTCTGTATCGTTACGTTTAATTGAGTTTTATTTTGTATTACTACCTACCGGTATTTAATAACTTGAAGTTTTTAAATTTCCGTTTCTCGTTAACACAAATCGAGGTTCGGAAACTCATTTCGAGTAAAGTCATATTTAATTTCAAGTAGTTTCATTTAATATTATATTTGACAGTTTGACATTTTGTACACCCATTGACATCAATAACGTCATATCGTTTTAAAACCAATGGGTGTTATATTTTTTTGCATTCAATTCATTGCATATTTTATTTGGTAAACGATGAAATGGCACTGGCTCTTTTACGCGTCTTTACTTAATAATATAGTTAGCATCAGACCCGTTTTGATTTCTTTTTATAATAATTTACTTAGCTTGTTGTTTTTTATACCATGTGCAAATGGGTCATGCCCACTATTTCATTTTTTACCAGAATATCTATTAACAGAATTAAAAAAGTTCATCTTTTTGGATCATTCTTCATGTAATCGATTCTACACAGGTAGGAAAAATGTGCAGAATTAGTGATAAGAAGTAAATAATAACGACATAATTCAGTGTCAAAAATAGGTACTCTCTTTTTGAATAACTTAACGTAAGTACGACAATTTGTTTTTTCTTCCCATTTGTTGATAGCAAGAAACAAAAATGGCGTTCATAAACAATGGGATTGGCAGAACACACATGCAATGTTACATAGTCAAAGCTAAAACTATTTCTCGTTTCGTATTTTAGCATAACTTTAGAGTTTAACACCGATTAAAGAGGTATAATAGAGACAGATTACTAGCCTGTTGCCTAACGCATACCAATACTTATTTTCGTAGTCGCCTCTTACGTGATCCACGGATTAAAAATGGAGATGTATAACTCTAAACTTTGCAAGCCCTCACCACACGGGTAAAAAAAAAATAACTGTCCGATTATCCTTATGCGTTGAGGTTAAAAAAAAGGTTTTTCGAATAGACGAAGTCAATATGTGCACGTACACGTTGCAAGGGGGAACTGCAATTAATTTTATCACAAAAGACTCTATCGGCATCCGCCTGAGAGGGAAGAATTTTTACGTCTCCCATACAACTTCATCCAACTTTTCTACGGTAAAACTTGTGCTACAGTGGTATCGCGACGATAACCGAATTTTTTGGGAACAGTGGCATTTTTACTCAATTTTGTCCACTCGTGACCACGGTCTCTGTGACGCGGCTGCATCGTGGAGTTAATTAAAAACGTATTAAAAATTAAAATAGCGTGTTGAGCCCCGACATGACAAAGAATAGCATTTTTTTTAATATTTGTAGAAATAAGAATCAATTGCTATTAGTCTCGCTAAAACTCGAAAATGTGTGAACCGATTTGGCTAACAAAATAAAATATTTGTGAAAGCCCAGAGAAAGTTCAAACAGTGAAAAAATTTGGAAATCTCACACAAACAAAACCGACCAAAGCGGAACAAAGTTCGCCGGGCCAGCTAATTCTTTCCTATAATTTGCAAAACTGTGATACAAATTTTTTAATTGAAGTTTTTTGATGTAAAAGATAAACCTGACTCAATGTACATTTCAGAATCTGTGCTCTGCCATCACATTTGGAAATACTGACCGTATGTATGTAAGTATGTAATCAAGCGACTCTTCACGAAACACTTCCAGCTAGAATCATCTATTGCTGTACAAAATCCTTGCGTCAGAAATCGAAAATGTCTTCCTGATTGCACTAAAACTCGAAATAGAAGTCGCAAGATTCCTAAACCATTCCGTAACAGGTAGAAACTAAATTGGAGTTCCTTGGATTCCAACAACTCTGTACAGATTTAAAACAAACAATAATAATTCGAGGGATCTGGAAATATTATTTTAGGTCTTGGAAATTGTAGGTCTGTTTATTGTTCTTAAGTTCCGTGGGAGTTTTGAGTTTTTGACTAGCTTTTACTCGTGGGTTTATCGTGATTTTAATCGAATAGATTTTTCAGCGATGTTTCTTTTACTGCAAATGGATTTGAAATTGGTATAACACGTCTCCGCTTTTGAGGTAAGTAATGCAAATGGGTCAAAGTATGCTTTAGCAACCTATTACACCTCTTTTATTTAACTTAAAAAAAAAAGATGAATTATACTCTAGTGTGTTTGTTATAATAATTATTTTACCATTATGTATTTATATTACATTGATAAAAATAATTAATTTGAACTATTTAAAACCAGATAACGCTCAGAACAAAAAATCGAAAGTTAAATCGTAGGTTATTTTGAACTTATACTTATTTTTTACAAAGTTAAAAACAATGTTTTCACAGCGATTTCTTAAACTATATTTCGAGTTATTACAATTTGGCCCAGTACTCTGTCTCCTTTCATAATAATAGTCTGTACAGTATTATTGTAGTAGCAGAAAATGTATTATGTTTTGAAAACAGCAGTACATACGGAAATACATACCTTTAAGAGTATTGTGCAGGATAAAAAATTGATTTACCTTCTCAATATGATACGTGGAAGCGACCATCTAATTCTCGAGTTTTGGTGAAACATCGTCCCCATTCATTTCTGACCCACCATAGAACGTTGAACGTTTACAGTGAATGTCGTAGTGACAATTGACATTGCATTGCTCGACAAAGGAAATCTTTATCACGTTTATTGTGACAATGTTTTGTAATGGGCCAGCAATCAATTGGTTCGACTGTACTCCGTCTCTTGACCACTGTATTGTTTTGTAACAAAAAAAGCAAATTATCCTTCATGGGTCACTTTCAATCAACAAAGTACAAACAAACAAAGTCACATTTAAAAACGTCGCATTTCACATTTCAAATTCAATCCGCGTACCTTTGACCCCGAATAATGCCATAGAAAATAAACGTCCTAACGTTGGTATAATCCGGGTCTTGAGGGAGCCTTTGACTGTCATTTCAAAAGGGCATATCGTCGTAGAAATCTGTAGGGACTTATGCCCTTTTGAATCTGCTTGGTAACCAAAGGTTTTACAATTAAGTGAGCCATTATCAAAGCTCCTTAATCCAGGGTTCTACCTGCTGACCTCTGGTCTTGAAGGAAATTTAACCCTTAGGTGCATGATTTAATTTTTTTTTACAAAAAAAATATATGTGGTTGGGAAATATGGGTGAATGCCAGGAAAAAT
>BHDV01017521.1:16575-34360 GCA_005406045.1 Adoxophyes honmai | reverse complement strand
AAAGTTCAAACCAGGTCAAAAAACAGATCATCAAAATTTTATTACTAGTGCAATATCCAGATAGTATATAAGATTCTTGATTGTATTCGTATTTTTTGCGTTGTTCATTGCAAACTGTACGCAACTAAGTAGGTAGGTAGGTACAAAAAGTGACTTACTTAAATTTTTCACCTATTCATACCAAACCCATTACCCTACCTGTAATGATATCTTAGACGGATCAAGATTGTGTTTTGTTTTTTGTTAATTATATTTTTAGGTAAAATCGAATAGAGAAGCTCCTTTTTTGAACTTTGTTACAAATAAGACAAGCAATGGCGGGCTAGTAGCAAGTGATATTTTCTGCAGTACGGAAGAAATAAAACGTCGTTGGCAAAGTCCCAAACTGGAACCAGTAAGAATAAAATCTCGTATGTTAAGTACGAACGGGCATAACATTTACAAGTAAATAAATAATACGCTTAAATGACAGACATGTTTGTAGTACTTAGGTTATGTTATGTGTGAATTCTCAACAGATCGAAGACAAGAATTATCCGTAATTTTTATTGTAAGAGAAACTCACGGTAGTTCTACATTCAGGATATTGCTCACTTGTAATATTTCTACATCAGATAAGTTTATGTTTCCTGTCATTTTATTTGCACTCTGTAGCAACCAAGAACACGGAAAGTTCTGTCACTATGACTCACTCGGCTACTGTATCAGAAACTGTCACCGCGTACTGCGTTCGTGTGCATTGTCACAGAATAGATAATAGTACAATGCATTGTCGGAATGCACTCTTGAAAATGTCCCGCCTGTGTTCAAAATTAAAAAAAATGTATTTATGCAAATGAGTTTCTACCCGTGTGGTGCCGGGTTAGAATAGCACCTCCCCCATTTCTTCCCGTGGGTGTCGTAAGAGTCGGCTCTGGGAAAGGGTTAGTATATTGTGGGCGATGGGCTAGCAACCTGTCACTGCAATATCACGTTTAACCTTTTGGTTACCCTGAAATTGCTAAACGTGGCACTGAATTTTTGAATTCATGTGCTCTGCTTACCCCTCTTGGGAATAAAGGCGTGAGAATATGTATGTATGTATGCAAATAAGTTTCTAAGAGCATCACTGCCAAGAGTAATGCGCAGTTTAGTAGAGGTAGTGTCTCCATTGTCAATGATGATTATAGATGTTAAGAGTCTCTTGAAAGTAACTCCACTATTTGAGATAATTTCATAGAAAGTTAAAATCGAAGATGTCCACTGTAACTTTAGAAGTAATACTAAAATAATTCTGAAAAAACATGGTATATACCTCAAAGTATTATAATTAAAACTATAGCGGAATTGGTATCATAGACAGTCATTTGTATACAATTCGACCCACCAGTAACGAGTAACCACGTACTGCCATTCGAACAAAACGTATGGAGTCAACCGCAAAATGAAATTTTGATAGCTAGGGAATCTTTTCATGTGCAGGTTTTTTTTATAAAATAACACCTAGAGACGTAGTATTGCAATGGAAACCAACGCGGGTTATCTTTTTGGTAGCCGCAGTAAATAAAAGCGTACGCTGCGCGCACGCAGCTAGCGATAGCGTCCTGCCAACACTACAGGGCTAGAAACAACGATAAGTTTATCTTTAAATAATTTTAAACAAAAAAAAAACCGACTTCAAATTAGCTTTATCCTGAAAGGAAACTTCTGTTTATGTACATATTTACTAAAGGTCAGGTAGGTATACATAGCTCTCAGCAGATTCAAGGCTTTAGAAGGAATAGCACTATCTGATTTAGAACCCTCTAAACTGTTAAGTAAACCCCACGATGAACGAGCATTAGCAGAAATGCAACGCTTGAGAAGCAGCAGGCCTGGCTAATTACTTGAAACTATAATTTTCAGTCTGCAGGTGCATTCAGAATCGAAAAAAATATCCTTTAACTCCTAAAAATTAAGGAGTTGACCTTTCATCATCAGCTCAGTCATTTTTTTTTACTGCCAAGCGAAAAATGTACTAAAAACATTACCTGTGCCTATAAAATTTGAGGATTGCCCTCGATTTCCCTCATATTCCATCATCAGGTCAAGATATGCTGACAATCGGACGACCTGGAAACTATACCCTTTCAGACAAAAAAAGAATTTTCCAAATCGGTCCAGGCGTCTTCGAGTAATCAGCGAATACATATAAAAATACTCTCCATTTCTTCCGTGGATGTCGCAAGAGGCGACTAAGGACATAGTTTAAAGTAAATTTTAGGCGACAGGCTATGAGGCTAGCAACCTGTCACTATTATACCTGCTAATTCAAAACCTACAAGAAATGTGCTAGAAGTGGCCACGAAGCGTGTCATAGACATAGTTTTGTCTATGTAGCTTTTTTTGTGCTCTGCCTACCACATTTAAGAATACAGGCGTGATTGTATGTAGGTATGTAAGTATGTACAAATGTAAATTTGGACTAAAATGCCCGAATGCCCGTTGATTTTTTTTTATTTTAAGGATAATTCAAAAACTACTAGTTAGATCTTGATGAAATTAAAATGGGACCAATGGGAAGCCATTTCCAATCAAACAAAAAAAAATCATCGTAATCGGTCCACCCGTTTAGAAGTTCTGAGGTAACATACATAAAAAAAAATGATAAAAAAAAAAAAAAAAAAAATACAGCCGAATTGAATACCTCCTTTTTTGAAGTCGGTTAAAAAAAGACAACTTTTTTTTTTCAACATGCAACAATTTGACTAATGCAGAATGGATAGAATTTTATGGTCAAGATTATTGATTTGATACATACATACATTTTCTCACGCCTGTATTCTCATGAGGGGTAGGCAGATCACATGAATTTGATTTGATTTAAATATAAAGGCCAAGATTTTATTATACTTGCATGCACCACGTCTGTATTCCCAAATAGAGTAGGCAGATCACACAAAACAATACATAGCTAAAACCATGGCTATTTCTCGTTTTGTGGCCACTTCTGGCATATTTTTTTAGGTTTTGAGTTGGCAAGTATAATAATGACAGATTGCTAGCCTGTCGCCTAAAGTATACCTCAACCTATGTCATTCTCTAGTCGCCTCTTACGACATTCACGGAAGAAATGATGAGATATTATTCTAAATCCGACACCACACGGCTTACAATGAAAACCAAACCGAGGTTTGGACATTTTTGTCCTCTCACTCCACTTTACCGTGCTAAAAGGGATAAACTGAACAGCTAAGCCTTGGTAACCCACTAGCACGACAGGGGTAGGCGCGTTAATCGACGCTAGTTTTATCGACCACCTTATCGCGGTTCACGCTTCACTGGCCGCGAGTCATCCGATTTTAACCGGGAGCTAACTGTATAACATAACGCTTTTATCGTTAGTGTTGCGAAAGAGTCGATAAAATTGACTCATTATTACAAACATACCGCACGTAGCATAACCTCTGTATTTCCAAATGGCTTAGGGGTAGGCAGATAATTCGAAACTTAGACACAGAAGACAATTCCAAGATTCGTGGTCACTTTTATAATTTTATAAGATTTTTTTTTTACTTGTCGGATTTATAATTACACCTTTCCATAATCTCCTGTTTATTCCCTGCAAGGGAACATACAACATTGGTATGCTTTAGGCATATTTTAGGCGACAGGCTCTAGACAATTCACTAGACAATTATATCACTAGACAATTTTTACACCAATCACCTAGTCCCAAAGTAGGCAATTTAATGCCTGTGTTATGGGTACCAGACAACGGATAATCTTACTTATATACAGATATAACATCCAAGACTCAAAAGCAAACATCCATATTCATCATACAAACATCTGCCACGACCGGGGATCGAACCCGGGACCTTAAGCTTCACAGTCTGGTTCTCTAACCGCTGGGCTATCCGGCCGTCTAAAGGTAGTAGAGAGTAGCAGGTAGTCTAAAACAGGCTAGCAACTTGTCACAATTACACCAGCCAACTTAAAATCTAATAAGATGATTATGATTTTAACTTGTTTACGTAGCGATTTGTGAGCTCTGTCTACCCCATTTGGGAAAATACGGGCGTGTTGTATGTTCGTAATTCAACCTCGGTTGATATTTTTTCTACCTTTATGCCTTTTTTTAAGACCACTCGTGCCCAGTACCTATCCTGGAATTCTACTCGTTCCCAATATCCCGTCAATCACCCGAAGTTCAACTAGCAGAGATTCCCTCGGAGATAAATTCGCCTTTCTACATAAAGCTGTTATCCTTTATTATGCGCAATAAAGAGTCATACAATACAGTAATAGTTTCCTACTATCTGTATCACTCTCCGAAATAACCTCTGAGCAAAAAAGTGCCAGTATTTCACCAGGTCCATTACGGATATGTCGTTGTAAATGGACAATGCGTGTCCGTGTTAACCGGCTAATGAATCCGGTTATAGCTGGAAGTATCCGGCCGAGATCCGGTTTATTGCACCGGGTTATAGCGCCGTTCGAGCTTTTATTCGGACCGTATAATCGGAAGGGTGGTATCGATGATTTTCTTTAAGAAAAACACCGATTTGAATAGGATTTCAAATTAATTAAGCGATTTTTAGGAAAATGTAAAACAGCTCATGAACTAATTACCTACTTGTGAGTTCATTCACTAGTCTTTTGCATTCATTTACTGGTGTTTACTGTCGTAATTTATCAGTGTATAAATCAAAAAGCAAAAACAAATGATGCAGAAAATCAAAGAAGCTATAAAGATAAATTTGTAATGCAAAAATTCACAATATTTTTTACAAAGATATCAATATGGGGTAGCCAGAGTACACAAAAAGTGACAGACTGTGACTATTTCACGCTTTGCAGCCACTTCTAGCATAATTTTAGATTCGATAACAGGTGGAAGTGATATAATAGTGGCACCTTGCTAGCCTGTTGCCTAAAGCAGTACATAAACCAATATTCCTTAGTCGCCTCTTACGACATCCACGGAAGAAATGGAAAGGTGTTATTCTGTCCCGACACCTCACAGGTTATCCATGACATTTTCTCATACTCGGATTGCTGGTTTTAGTGCTCATTTACTGCAATTCGCGTTCGTTTAGTGGAGTTTACAGTTATCGGCGCCTATAAATGTGCAATAAAACAAAATGATGCAGAAATTTAAATGCGGTCTGACCTTATCAAATAAGCCATAGAGATAAATTTAGTACCTAATGCAAAAACTCACAATATTTTTAAGTTGAGCATTCCTAAATGTTCATTCACTGGGCGTGTTATATCTAACTTTATCAAAGAAATTCCTTGACAGGTCTCCGTCGGTAACGAAGTTTGATAAGCATCTAAATAACAATCCGTTGAACATTTAGAGGTATTTTTGGAACGGAAATATCGGGAACAGCTAGCGTGTTCCAACAGGCACCGGAAATAAGCCGAGCAAATCCGGTCGTCACGCTGGTTTACGTGACACAACGTTGCTGAGGATAGAAAGCTTTTAAAATAGGATAGATAGATAGATACATAGATAGAGATAGATAGATATACATACGCTTCATTGTAACAGTTTCTTTTTTTTATAAACAAATTTTTCATCTGCGGACTCGTGGTCCGTACCTTGATGATTTTAGATATTTTTTTTTTATTTTAGAATAAATGCTCTTAAAATTAATTACAACTAGAGTTTTTTTTCCTTTTTCTTTTTCCTTTTCCTTTTCATGTTTTTTTTTTCTATTTCTATTTCTCTCTCTATGCCATTACTTATCTTGTAACAGTTTCTTATGCAGGGTTAGTTTTAAGAGAGTCTGTGCAACTTTTTTAATGTCTCTGTCCTAATAATATTCGGAGACAATTTGATAGTTTAAGTGCTTTGTCTACTCAAGGCCTAATTTTTTGTTGTTTATTTATTTGAGACGGCTAATGTAACGCAATTCTCATCAAAAATAACTTTCGCTTTAGTATTATTTAATGCGCGAAAAACATTTTTTTTTTATCAAAACGATAAGCAAGTAAGCCCCGTTTTGTCAAACTCGTCCCACTCCAAACAAATAAGTCTCCAAGGAAGAATATTTTATGATGTTTGTTATTCACTCACACAAAACGAATACGCCATAACAACAAAAACTACCCGTAAAAAGTAATCATTACATAAAAAAAAATCAGTGATCATTTATATTCATTTACTGGTGTTTGTTCGTAAATTACTAAATACAAATCTTTTTACTCTGCTACTTAACTTTAAAGGATATAAATTCCAACAAGTATAAGCAACTCATCCAGCTTGTTCGTCGTTCTGCGTAGCCCTGAGTCCCACGCGTGGGCTAGCCCAATAACTTGGAAAACGCAAACAGCTGCGCGGCGCGTGTCCCGTGTGAACAACTTAGTTCCACTTATTCCCGCCTTGATACAATACAAACATACATACATACGCCTGTGTTCCCAATTGGGGTAGGCAGAGCACACGAAATGCTAAAATCATGACTATTTCACGTTTCCTGGCCACTTCTAGCATATATATTTTTTCGTTTCAAGTTGGCAGGTATAATAGTGATAGGTTGCTAGCCTGTCGCCTAAAATGTACCAAAACCTATATCCTTAGTCGCCTCTTACGACATCCACGGAAGAAATACAGAGGTGTTATTCTAATCTCGACACCACACATTTATTCACAGGTGTCAATTTATATTTTGTTTGTAAATTACTAAAGACTGATCTTTCCACTCTGCTACCTACTTCTTTAAACGATACAAATCCCAACAAATCCAACTTGTTCGTCGTTCTGCGTAGCCCTGAGTCCCACGCGTGGGCTAGCCCAATAACTTGGAAAACGCAAACAGCTGCGCGGCGCGTGTCCCGTGTGAACAACTTAGTTCCACTTATTCTGTGTAACCGGCTTGATATACATACATGCAATACAAAAATTGTAAGTAAGATTTACTAGAGAAATAAAACGATACAAATTTGAGTTCGACTCGATTTTAGTTTTAGGTTTTGTGCCCAAAGGTTGAAAACGGAGGACCGTTTTATTCATTCTTACGCCCTTCTTCCGTTCGTCCATCTGTCACCAGGTTATGTCTTACGATCCCATGATCACAGATTATGTATTTTTTGCCGCTGTAACAACAAATACTAAAAATATTGTAAAATTGTGATTTACGTGGTTTTCTAATAAAACTC
This sequence comes from Adoxophyes honmai, assembly GCA_005406045.1. Classification (NCBI taxonomy): domain Eukaryota; kingdom Metazoa; phylum Arthropoda; class Insecta; order Lepidoptera; family Tortricidae; genus Adoxophyes; species Adoxophyes honmai. The sequence continues at coordinate 27,232 of BHDV01017521.1, read as the reverse complement.
GGTTTAAAACGTGAGTTATCCGCGTATTTTATAAGACGAGTGAGTCTCACGGTAGTTTAATCTGGGGGCCTGAAAACACATGTAAATTCAATTATTTAGTGCGATGGCCAAGTCTCGATATATTTATTTATACCATGTTATACCGACTTGGTATTAGGTACATGGATCTCACAACTTTTTACCGCAGAACAACTGAGTTGCGAGACTTGGTATTTTTTGACAAGTATTGTTTTTGATGGGATGGTTTTGTCTAACTAGCGTTCGCGTGCTCTGCCTACCAAACTGGGAACATAGGCGCCATGTGTGTATGTATGTATGGGGTGTAACATAGTGACAGGTTACTAGCCTGTCGTTCACAAGAAACCTAAACCAATGTCTTAAGTTCGCTCACGGCATACATACAGTCACGCCTCTTTCCCACAGGGGTAGGCAGAGACCACTTTGTTCCACTTGCTACGCTCCTGGCATACTTCTTTTGCTTCATCCACATTCATTAGTCTTTTCATACATGCTCACGGCATGCACAGAAGAAATGGAGAGCCATCACACGAGACTTAACCTAGCATCAATGTACAAAAGGAAAATACAGCGTCACTAAACTTCTTAGAAATACAATTTCCATACCTTTCACTAGCATTTCCGACATCTTTGTTTATAATTCTAACATTTGTACGCTTTCCTCGGCTTTTAGTATCTATGGTAAGAGCAAAACGTGTATTGCATGTTAAGAAAGCGTCACGAATTTCAATAGCTCTTTTCTTTAAGATCCGTGTGTCGGGTTTAGAATAACAGCTGTCCATTTCTTCCGTGAATGTCGTCAAAGGCGACTAAGGAAATAGGCCTAAGTATGCCTTAGGCAACAGGTTAGCAATCAGTCACTATTATAATATTTATAATACCTCTTCCATCTGTTTTCTAACCTAAAATTATGCTAGAAGTGGCTGCTAAGCGTGAAATAGTCGTAACTATGATTTTATCTTCACGTTTCGGGTGCTCTGCCTACCCCATCTGGGAAAATAATCGTGAATTATCTACATGTTTAGAGACGTATGATTCCGAATCATACGCCTATATGTCACAGATAGCTAGTGTCCGACCGAAGCTTCGGCTTCGGCTTCGGCTTCGGCCACCTTCGGCCAAAAAAGCCACCTTCGGCCAAACCTTCGGCTTCGGGCAAAATTTGGCCGAAGCTTTGGCCGAAGCCGAAGGTTTGCAAATCGTGATTTGAAATTGAACAAACGATGGCAGAGCGAGACGGATAGTGCGCAGCGCTTAGCAGAACAGCGTTTCGCCGGCCCGATTGCATTACTTGCAGTTAATTATATAAATTACTGACAACACATAATGCGCGCTCTACACTCGCGACGCGAACACCCGCGAACGCCCGCGAAAGCCGCGAATCGCGAGTGTAGATGTTGTTCACGCCTTGCGTTCGCGCTTAGTTATTATGCGTGAGCCGCTGCGTAAATTCACGCCGTGAATTCACGGAGCGACTTCGCGCCGCGAGTGTAGAGCGGGCTTAATATAACAACATAGTCACACTTGATTTAGAAACGAAAACTGCGCATAATTTACTGCCATATTTTTTCTATTAGCAAATTCTCGTATTTCTTAATGTCAACATGGGGTCAACACACCTTCGGCTTCGGCTTCGGCTTCGGCCGAAGGTTTTGATAAAAGCCGATTAATCGGCTTCGGCTTCGGCTTCGGCCAAAATTGTACCTTCGGTTGGACACTACAGATAGCATCTTATACAGCTTCTCTGGTGTTACCTCCGAGGATCATACCTTCATACCCCAAAGCCACAACAATGTATTCCAAGGATCCACTCACGTTTAACCACTTCCCTGATTGCAGCGCGAATATTTAAGTTGCGGTGTAGCTGAGTAATGGTTGTATAACGGAGTGCTATAAGAGCTATGGAGCTCTACAAGATTTATTAGTGTAGTTGTAACAGATTCTTAAACCAATGTTTGGGGTAAGGCTGTATCTACAGGTGTCATGGGGTGAAGTTAGTGAAGTGAGTTTTTTTGCACAATTTTCTGTCATACAAACACGGAAAAATGGAGAGGTTTTACCGTCAAAAGGGCACATAAAACACAAGTAAAAAGTTACTTAACTGTAGTAAAGATCCATTGTTAAAATGAACTGCCAGTTTTGCCAATATTATGTTTGACAGTGGATTAGCCTAGCACTTGGATAGTTGACAGGAGTCACAATTAAATAATTTCGATCATACTTAATGAAGGTTATTTTTCAAGAATTAGCAAGAAGTTTAAACAGACGTGTGGTGCCGGGTTAGAATAGCACCTCCCCCTTTCTTCCCGTGGGTGTCGTAAGAGTCGACTCTGGGAAAGGGTTAGTGTATTGTGGGCGATGGGCTAGCAACCTGTCACTGCAATATCACGTTTGACCATCTGGTTACCCTGAAATTGCTAAACGTGGCACTGGATTTTCGAATTCACGTGCTCTGCCTATCCCTCTTGGGAATACAGGCGTGAGTATATGTATGTATGTATGTATTTAAACAGACATTTATTTTGTCTTCTTAACATCATGAAAAGTGGTGATACATACATACATACATATTCTCACGCCTGTATTCCCAAGAGGGGTAGGCAGAGCACATGAATTGAAAGTGGTGATATAATACTAAAATTCCATACAAACATCGCACCTTACCTACACGAACGTTTTGGTATTTATAAAAAGTGATTGAGTAGCCTAATACTTACTTTTTTATTTGAAATCAACCAAAAGGTAGACAAACAAACGGGAAACTTAGAATTACCTATAAAATAAAAGAATTCAAATTCACATTGTTCCATGTTACAACATAGTTCATTGCCCCCAAATAATAACAGCTGACGCACGCGTTAACTTTTTTATTATCTTTTTAAAAACTCTATAAGGTTTCTGCAATCGATATGCGTGCCAGTATCGAGTTACTTTTTTTTGTTACAAGTCGAAGACAAAATATTTGACACTGGCTGGAGGTGTTGTGTGACGAATTAGAAAAAAAAATGGAAATGTATACGTGTTGGGTACAAGGTGTAAGATTTTTTACTTTGTTTTTCATTAGTTGTTTAGTCTGATTCATTACATAGTATGCAAGTATAAAGTTTAGTAAAAATAATCATTGATATTAATTTCTACGCGTTTATTCTTTTAAATAGTAGTTTAAAAAGAAAAATAATTACATCTTGTATTATAGTACTGTTGAAATAGCGCATTTAAATAAGTAGGGTGACGGCACCAGTTATGGACGGTTTAAGGTGACAAGCACCAGTGATGGACACTTCATTCATAATATAAAGACCATAGAGTTGTGAATTGATTGTTGTAAAACAACTGACTTTTCCTTAGTGGGTAGTAAATAAGAGTCATTGTCCATTACTGGTTCTATGTCCATTACTGGTGCGGTCACCCTAAATATTCTTTAGTTTACGTAAACTGTAATTTACTATGTAATGTTTTAAACTTTAGCGATTCTCACTCATATTTATATGTATGTACGCGGGACTTAATCACGATTTTATTTACCTCTCGTCTTGAAATGGACAAATCGATTCTCTTATTTTAAGAAAAAAATACATAATTTTCACTCTTTCTCTTTAACGAAAATAAATAAAACCGCTTACCAAACTAATTACAACATTAATTCTTGTACTTCAAAAACCTTTTTTAGAAAATAAAAATATTACAAAAAAACGTCTTCTGTATACCTATGTATTTTTGAATTTGTAAGCCACCCGTAACTCGTTCAGCTTAATCGCTACCCGCTCTTCACTTGAACTTAAAAAATAACTTTTTATGAGGAGATTATTATGTTTAAACGTGTCATGTTACTTCTGCATCATTTCCACAACCGACAGTGATATTTTGTTTGTTTTTTTATTAACGCTGATTACGTTGTTTCTCTATTATGAGAATGCGATAAAAAGAAAAAAAAAACAGTTACGAAGAGTGAAAGACAATAATTGTGTTACGCAATTTGTAGTAATTATCTAAATAATGCAAAATTCAAAGTACCTAGGTTAAAAGGCGGGATTCATTCTTATAGTGTGTTACCAGCATCACATTAATTTAATTAGATAACGATCTCAGACTTATGTTGAAAATTTAACAGATAACTCACGTTCATTAAATCGAGTTTAGTTCGACATGTTTCGGACTAATTCGTAGCCCTTCATCTAGGAGCCGCGGTGGCTGCTGCAGCCAAGCGCGAACTGCGCGCCTCCGCTCTCTTCGCGCGACTGCTCGTGCTTAACGAAACTAACACTGGCACATGACTACCCTCGTTATTATCGTCGTTAATGTTAAATAATAGATCTCAGACTTCGTTAAGTTACTAACAAATTTTTAATTTCCAGCAATGTAAAGCAAAGTGATGTGACAAACTTGTGTAAATGACAGTCGACATTGATTATTATTTGGCTCAACACACTGTAGATTATTTTCAAAGTATTTTTTTTTCACATTGGGTGTTAAGTTTCCCTTGGTTAATTTAAATTAGTTTTCATATTTGTCAATTCCTACAACATACAAATCCTTCTAACATCCATTTGCATCGTTAAAATTACCAATGCTTATAACACCCGCTAGCATTAAAAGCAGTTAAAATTCCACCCTTATCCGCAATAAATTCAGTTTATCGCAGACCCAAAGAATTTCCCATTAATAAAACCCATGTAATCGAAAGCTGAAGGAACACAAAGATTTAACCTGCAATGAATTGGTTAAAGGTTAAAAGATTAAAAAGGTTTAACCCGTTTAACCGTTTTAAATCAATGATACCTAACAATGCAGGCTGACCGCACCGTCCCTGTAACGTTTATTGGAAAAGTTGGTGTACGGACAGCTGCAGAGAAAGGTAACCCCCCAGTAATAGAACATTGTATGGGCGGGGGGTTACTTTTCTCTGCAGCTGACTGTACAATGATTGGTCTAAGTGACAAGATGTCGGGTGTAAACGTGGCTTAAGAACACAAGAATCTAAAGCTTTCGCCGTAGCTACCGCTTTTTGTTACTTTTTTCTGATAAAAACTTGCACGGTAATAAAAATATTAATGAAATTATGAGCAAACAGCTTGTTGTTTACGCGTAATGACGAGTTTCAAGAAAATTGCGATCCATCTTTATAAAATTGATGGGTCTCATTGTACTTTCATCTTCAAAATTTAGAGGAAAGTCTTTAAAATTTAGACGTCAATAAACATTTCTGTGTTGTGATGCTGTTTCGTGACCCAAAAGACAACAGAGGTAGGTTTTTTATCCACAGGGAACAAATTACAAGACATGATGTTCATTATTTCACAGGGACGTATGGAAAATTATATTCAGTTGTGTTATAAAAGTAGGGATGAAAAAAAGTGAGATAGTTACAATGGGCTACTGCTACCAAAATAATAGGTACATTTTACAAATGGAGCTATATTTACCACTTAGGGGGTAGAGGTGTGTGGGAACACCGACAGTCAAATCATTAAATGGAGCTCAATAATTTAATCATCCAAATACAGTAGTAGCAATATAATTTGCATTGTTTTTAAATTTTATCAGGGTATCAATGTAAATTATTGTGTCCCTACTCTTAGCTATTTACGTCAAAAATAAAAGATCACTATAAATACAATTTTAAATCGCTTCTTCCTTTGTCTTGTACCGCGCTCAGGCATGCAAAGAATGGTCTAAGCTGGCACTCGTATATTTGTACCTGCATACATTTGTGCAATTTAAACTTCATTGTTCGACCGCTAATCGGTTACATACTTTGCCTGCCGCAGCTTTTGGCTGGCAAAGTATTTTGGGTTCTGCGGTTAGCGGTTGTTGCCTTAAAAATACAGGGAACTCTGATTAAAGGGCAAAGTTGTACCTGCCGGGGGAACAGTGCAACGACAGGTTGGATTTTCTTTCCTAGCATATTCCGTGGTTCCACTGCTGGGTAAAAGGCTCTTCTCTCGACTTCCACAGATCCCGGTGCTGTCAACACAAATACAACTTATATTAGACTAGCTTTCCGCCCGCGGCTCCGCCCGCGTGGAACTCGGTTATATTTGCGGTATAAAGCACAACTATAAGAAAACTTCTCGTTTCAAACGACACACGGCGCCATCGATCTATCATCTATCGATCGGTTATCGATTGATATTGATCTATCATCGATCGATATCGATCTATCAAGCAAACTATATTTTTGTTTTCCCTCGGGAACATCATTTTTTTCCGGGATAAAAAGTAGCCTATGTCACTCTCCGTGCCCTAAACTATCTCTACCTAAAAAATCAGGTCAATCCATCGCTCCGTTTAGCCGTGAAAGACGGACAAACAAACAAACAAACAAACAAACAAACACACTTTCACATTTATATATTGGTAAGGATTTAAGTTGGCTAAACTGTTTCAGATTAAGTTGCCGGATTTCTAACATCGCTTTCACTCTCTTATGATTTTTATGTTCATCCATACGCACGTTACGAAATATATCTCTTACCATATTGTTGTATTAATTAAGTGTTGTGTGTTGCAATGTGTTTCCCGTGTGGTGCCGGATTAGAATAGCACTACCCCCTTTCTTCCCGTGGGTGTCGTAAAAGTCGACTCTGGGAAAGGGTTAGTGCATTGTGGGCGATGGGCTAGCAACCTATCACTGCAATATCACGTTTAACCATCTGGTTACCCTGTAATTAATTGCTAAACGTGGCACTGGGTTTTCAATTCATGTGCTCTGCCTACCCCTCTTGGGAATACAGGCGTGAGATTATGTATGTATGTATGTATGTATGTGTTGCAATAAACGCTTGAGTACGATCAATATGTTGACTAATCAAAAGAAGAAACTTACTAGGTACTACTATTATACTCTAGTCTAGTCTTCATAGCATGCGTTATGTTTTCCTCTGAACATAAAACTAGTATGAGACTCATTTTTAATGAAAAATATCGACAACTCATTAGTAAGTCGGCGACCAAATTTCAGCCAAGATAGTTAGATTGCAGGTGCAAATGATGAAATTTAAACTAATAACTAGAATTTCCAAGTCCGTACTCAGAGCTCTGGGTAACAAAATCTCACAGAGTCGCTCTTAATGAAACATTTTACTTTCCACTTTAAATTTAGCGTTATGCTAATGCACCGTGTTACACAGTTCCTTAGTTGGAATACTGCCAAATGGTTCTCAACGGGTCTCTATTCGGAGAACGATAGTGGCTCGATAAAAGATTTTGTTGTTGAGATTTAAACATTAGGAATTTGTTTGAGTCGGTGTCGGATTTAGAATGACATCCATTTCTTCCGTGGAAGTTGTAAGAAGCGATTAAGGAAGATCTAGGTTTGTTTTAGGCGACGGCTAGTAACCTGTCACTATTGTACTTTTTCATCTATGCTTAAACCTAAGATTTTGCTAGATGTGGCTACTAAACGTTTTGATTGTGCAGCGTTTCACGTACTTACTCTGCCTACCCCTTAGGGAATACAGGCATGATTTTGTGTGTTTCCAATGATCGCTTGTCTTCCCCTAACTTAAGAGCGTGCACACAAAATTCGGTGATTTTGATGTTTTTCAAATGCTTTAGAAAGCTATAAATCCTTAAGTTTTTAAAGAAAAACTACAGTAACATATAAATAAACTCTTTTTCTAGGGATTAACGGAAAGAAATATTTTATTAGCAACACAGATTTCTTTTACTTAGCCAATTTGTTGAAGGGTTTTCACAAAAATACGCGTCAGAGCTGTCTTTCACTTGAAAATTTTCCATTAAAATTTACCATAAACGATATAAACTTGTTATTATCTGATAGACAATATAGTCTACTGGGGATTAACGGAGAGACATGCATCAAATTATTGGTTTTTATTATTCAAATATCATTTTACATAATTTCAAAGTTGAACTATTACTTTATTTTTTTTCTCATTGATTTTAATGTAATTACAAATGAAACAATTTTATTGTAAATTTACAGAATATGTTTAGTCTAACTATATTTTTTTCATGGCTAAATATGAGTTAATTTATTTTTCACGATTTTTTAAACATTGGTCCAAAACCACTAAGGTCAGGTGGGGGAAGAGAAACGCAGGGATAAGAGGGCTCTACAGACCATAATTACTCATAACTCGACGAGTTATGGTCTGTGGTGCCTCTTACCCCTGCCCTGCCCCTGAATTTCTCTTCCCCGCCTGATATTATAATTACGTTCGTAAAAAATGTGTGCGCCCTCTTAAATATAAAAATGTTAAAGCTCGGGTGCATTTAACTAAAACGAAGATAAAATGTAGATGTATGTACATACACACATACATATTCTCACATTGTTGCACAGATCACATGGCACATCACAGAGCACATGAATTAAAAAATCCAGCAATTTCAGGGTAACCAAATGGTTAAACGTGATAATATTGCAGTGGCAGGTTGCTAGCCCATCGCCCAAAATACAATAACCCTTTCCCAGAGTCGACCTCTTACAATACCCACGGGAAGAAAGGGGGAGGTGCTATTATAATAGCAACCCGGCACCACACGGGAATGAATTTTGGATGATACTTAGAATAGTATTATACAAACATAATAAAAGTCAATGAATAATATTTTTTCCACAAAATATTTTTTATTTCGGTAGCCATAATAACCCCCTTTCAGCAAGAACTTCCGGAATCAATTAAAAATTAATTAAATGCTCTTGTTGCGTCCTAGTTTGGCTCATTGAGTATTCTTGGCGCGGCTGCCATACGCCGTACTATTAAAAGGGAATAAATCGATGGATTTTTGTCACTAGTATATCACTTTTAACCACTTCCTTATTACTAACTTATTTGCTTTTAAAACAGGCCATAAAGGGGTGCAAAACTGCTTAAAATCTTTTCTCCATAACATTTTTGTAAAAATATAAAGCGTTGGGCGAAATATTTAAAAATAACTTTTTTTGCTAATGTTTCTCTATTTTTTTACACATACATACACGGATCAGAATAAAGAAGGTTGGATAGGCAAAAGTCACACTTTTGTTTGAAAACCAGCGTCGCCACCTGTCTCCCACCAAAGAACTCCACAACATCAACAATAATAATAGATACACAATTACGCACACTAATACACGTAGAATAAAGAGCTGCAATTGGTTCGCACACTGCGTCGAAAGTGCGTACGTACGAGACAACTACCCCCACAAGATTCACTACAAACTCAAGTCCGGCGAGGCCGCGATCGAGTTGAAGAAGCGTGTTTATTTTGATTGCTTCGTTATCCATTGCGCGTCAAATGTATCTTCACCCGAAATATTTGCGTACTTCAACAGCAATGTACATTTCTGTGTCTTTTGGCGTAATTGTTGTTTCTACTTAGAATTTCATAATTAAAAATAGTTTTTTCGAAAAATATGCTATAAAACGAAGGTTCTATGCTTATCAGTGAATGTAAATTACTCCTTGCTTAGTACTTGACGCCTGATTCTTTAACCTACTCGTAACAATCGTACAATACGGCATTTTCAAAGGATTCTAGCGCAGCTCCGCACGGCGATGCAAACGTCATGCCACTAAACAAGTATGATCGCGTGGTTCTTAAAGTATGACCATTTGATCATACCTGTGGTGCGCCTGCCTTGCGCGTATTGCCAATCCAACCTTCTTTATCTAATCCGTGCATACATATATACAAACGATTACACCTGTGTTCCTAAATGAGGTAGGCAGAGCACACGAAATGCGATACGGGTCAAAACAATGATTTTTTCGTAGCCACTTTCTTGCGTAATTTTAGAGATGAAAACAGATGCAAAAGGTTACGATAGTGATGGATTGCTTGCCTGTCGCTTCTTACGATATCCAAGGAAGCAATGGAGAGGTGTTACTCTAAACCCAAAAAGGCTCAGGAGCATAAAATGTCATCATGGTTTTACGTGTAACACGTCGTATGCTTAACATATTTGGCACTTCTAGACTACAAACGTATCTACGATATACCACCAAAATAACATCAACCTACTTGAAATACAACATTCATACTAACAGCACACTAAACTACAACTCGACCCTATTCCGTATAAACAAAACACTATCGCCTACTCAAAACCCCATCAGAATAACGTACGTACACCCCGGGACAGTGAAAAGTGTGAACACGGCTGTTAAACGCAGAACCATACGCCACTTTACCATTCTACATCTCGGTTGTTTTCCGGAAAATTGGTTGAGCTTCAAGAGGCAAAAGCGTACTGTATTACACTCTATTCTGGAAGTTTCAGACGCTGCTATTGGAGATTTTTATACATACATACAATTTCTTTGTTCCCAAATGGAATAGGCAGAGCACACAAAAGTGGCATAGAGAAATCCATGACTGTTTCGCACTTCGCAGCTACTTTAGTAATTTAAGGCTTCAAAACACATAGATACCTAATATAATAGCAACGAATTGCTAACCTTTCGCCTAAAGCATACCTTATTTCCTTAGTCACCTATTACGATATTCGCGGAAGAAATGAAGAAGTGTTATTTTACTCCAACACCACGCAGTGCAACTGAATCCGTATTAGCCTTTGTCATCCATCCATTGGCCGAGCTGATGAGGGGTAGTATAGCTAGAATCCGTGCATCTGGAAAACAGGTACGACTATTCTGGCTAAGGGCACATGTCGGAACCCCGGGGAATG
>BHDV01017521.1:0-13709 GCA_005406045.1 Adoxophyes honmai | reverse complement strand
TTTTAAAAAAAAAAAAAAAAAAAAGCCTTTGTCATGAACAATTATACAACACACATAAAAATACTTCACTACAAGACACTCAGACGCTCATATTCGTCAACCGTACACTGAGGGCCAATAAAAAGTGTGAACGCGCGTGTAAAACACACGCCTCACTCGCCGCTCCATTACTCGGACTAGGAACGCCATTACGCTCCTAAACAGCACTTTTGTTGTCCCCAAGTGTACGCCGCGCAATTCCGATGACAAATGAAGGTGATTTTAAATGTGTTTTTCGGGTTTTCTTCCGAGATTTATGGGTATTTTTACAGATGTATATCATAGACCACGATGTACGGTTGGAAGTGTATTGTATTTACCTATTTCAGATACAGCGTGCTCTTTACCTACAATGATGCGTCACGCATGTATTTCAAAATGGGTTAGGCACCATACATATTATACAACGCCTGTAATCCCAACTGAAGTAAACCGAGCACACGATACTCTACGTAGACAAAATCATAACTATTTTTTTTATTATAGGTACCTACAACTTTTTAGGCAGATCGGTTTTGAACACTTTAATTTAGGAGTATTTTTTTTTATTAGCCTAATATATCCCACTGCTGGGCAAAGGCCTCCCCTTTCTTCCGCCACTCTTCCTTATCTTTAATTTAGGAGTATGAGAATGTATTTTTAATTTACATTTAATCTCATTTCATTGTTTAGAATATCGCTACTTAATTCGTTCCATTTACATGCGTAAAATATAGATACATACCTCTAGATCACGTCTGTTATGTATTTCATCATTATAGAAAGCAGGGCATACGAAACGTTAGACATTCTATGCTTCTTTGATTCTATGCTTTGTACCAACTTTGGAATAAATTTGCACCTATCGCCTAATACATACCTTGAACTTAGACCCCTTTTAATCTACGGAAAAAACGGAGTTTTTATTCTAAGCCCGTCACCACACAAATGGACGGTATAGTATAATGTAATTTTTTTCATAAGTAGGTTTGCTTTGTCCATGTATAATTTATGTACCTCCTTTATACCCTTAAGCATAACAACGCATAAAGAGCATCCTCCTACACTTTAGATCTTACGTTAACAAGAAAACCCATTTACTTGAGCAATATTCAACGACATTACGTAAACCTTTTTACAAAAGACATTCTTCAGCGTTATTTTATTAACTTCAAACAAAACTCAAGACACAATGTACCCCATACACGGTGGCAACGAAAAAGCCCTTTACTTCGCTAGAATGCGTTGAGCTGAGACAAAATGCGCTCAGTGCACGCTACAGTACCTTCATATAAGAATACTAAAAGATTAAAACACACAGCCTAAAAAACCTCCATGCAAAATCACCCCACAACCTACAGATTCCAAGCGCGGTGCTAGCAATTTCACGTGCCTAACTAAAGGCGAAATGTGTAAGGATTTTGTTAAGAAAACACTCGAAATTTCTTAACGCATACTTGTTTCGTACGTCGTGATCCTGGGGTGGAACAGCGTTTCGCTTTTAGTTAATAATCTTTTCGCGTGGCTCGAAGTGTAATGGTGTATGGCGATATGCAACTTCTCATGACAGGCGTTGCTTTGGCAAAAGTTTGAATAAAATCAATTTTCGATAAGTAAGTATATCCTGGGGCACATAACAAACAGCCTGTGTGGTGTCGGGATGTAATAACACTACTCCGTTTCTTCCGTTGATGTCGTAAGAGGCGACTAAGAAATTAATTAGATTTAGGTAATCTTTAGACGACAGGCTACCAACCTGTCACTATTATACTACCTCTTCCATCGGTTATAAAACCTAAAATTATCCTTAAAGTTGTTGCGAGGTTTTTGAAGAACAATTTGTTTTAAATATGTATGTAACTAATTAAATTAATATCTCTCTAATTATAGATTTTCGAACTATATATCACATAATGTATGTATACCTATACTTAAATTAGGCTCTAAAATCGTTGCTTTAAATCTTTCGGTTTATTAGTCGCCCATGGTGTAAAAACCTATAACGTAATTGAAATCTGTGGACCAATTGATAGACACAGCCTGTTCAATACTAGAGAACTTACAATATGTTTTTTCCGTGCAAGCTCCTACTAAGTAATTAATCATCATCATTCTCATAGACCCATGCTCCCTACTTGACAAAGGCCTCTCCCACGCTACTGACCGCAATCATCGACCATCCTCCCTTACCACCCGTCTTACGTAGTTCATCACTCCTCCAAGTATCCACAGCATTTAAATTCCAAAGTCTAACAAGCCACAAGAAGCTCCCAAGCTCTCTACTCCAGAACTCAGCTTCAATTTAGATATTTCACAGGCTTATCAAGTGCTTCGGAATCGGAATTAAATTTCCAACAGTTCTCGTCTTTGTTCTGCTCACATCAATCACCCAGTATCCTGCTAACACAAAAGGACGTAAGCACCTTCAGTCTCTCATACAGCTTCGTCGTTTTAAAATTTGAATAGCATTGTGAGTCTGTTCTCTAACATAAAAGGACGTAAGCACCTTGATTTTCTCATACAGCTTCGTCGTTTTAAATTAAAGCATTGTGAGTGAACTTCGTCAGCCCTTTGAAACTTTTTAATCGATGGAACTGAGAAATTGTTACTCCATCTGGAAGATTCAGGCTGAAATGAAGGCCTCCTGAAGTTTCTAATTACTTAGTTTTTAGTTTTCTGATTAAGAGTTCAAAGGCACGGTTGGGGGTTTTAGGTTTTATGAAGGGAACTGAAGATCCTTGAAGGTGGGAACCGTACTTAGAGTTGCATGTTGTATATTTTTGGAAAACGATTAATTTTATTTTTTACATAATACGTTATCATTACTTTCCTGCTCTTATTACTTAGGCTAGGCAAAGAACACGAAATGTCGCGAAAAATAAATTCGTGAAAAAATTTACTGTTTCTGTGTAAAATGTTCTGTAATATGATGTTGTTTATGATTTGACGATCCTTTTGTGAATTACTTGTATCTGGCATGAAACTTACATTTAATGTGATTTCCGAAATTGAATAAATTAAATGAATACGCGGGACTTAATCACGCTTTGTTATAAATTATAAATTTAATTAACTAGACGTTTCGGCCACGTTACAGCAACTGCGGTTACGAGTAGATTGAATAGTGACAGGTTGCTCGCCTGTCACCCAAAATTTACCTTAATCGATGTCCATGGTCGTCTCTTACGACATCCATAGAAGAAATGGAGAAGTATTATTTTATCCCGACACCACACAAGATGATTATGATATTTGCCGTTAATTTCAATAACGCAACACAGTTTCCCAAACATTCTCAGCCATTCGGCATCCGATACCCATAACTCGACCTCCTGGGAAGACATTACCATGCACTTCCATGAATCATGGCGGTTGCCAAAATTAATGGCGTGTGAATAATAAATTAACATTTCTCTTATCTAAATGCGCTGCCTATCCACGGCGGGTTAATTTTAAGCCCCTGGTTAAGGATTTGGCGTAAGCTAAATTACGCTGGGCTACGCAAAGTTTTTATTGATTTTTTGAATTACGTTTACTATTTGAGCATTTCTTAAGAAGATGACACTGTCTTGTGTGACATTTTCTGTAATTTTTCCTTTATTTTTATTTAGTGAATGATAAATTTACTATTTAGCCATTTCTTAAGAAGATGACAATGTCTTGTGTGACACTTTCTGTATTTTTTCTGTAATTTTTATTTAGAATCTCTTGATTCTCTCTTCTTTTTGGACTCTTGCTCTTTCCACTCTATTAGGAGTAAGTGTCACAAAAACAATATTGTATGAATTATTACTCCGTTCAGTTTAAAATAAGACTTTTGACATACAAACTTTAAATTATCCGCAGATATCCAAGGGTAAAACTGGAAATCATTATTGTAATAACACTAACTAATGACGTCTTGGGTGTATTTAAAAATGTTTGAGGATTCAATCGTCAAAAGTCTAATTTTATCCTGAATTGACCATAGGTATCAAAGTTCATATGCTTCATTGACGTAGAATTGATTTATGTAAGGAATGATTATTATTATAATGATAACAAATGAAGGCCTAGACGGACGTTCCGTGACCAAATTGCGGACGTTTTAGAAACAGGTCAGGTCAAGAGTACCCGAAACTTACGAGCATGTATGAGGAGATTGATGAATGTAGGTGAAGCAAAAGAGGTATGTCAGGATCGTAGCGAGAGGAACAAAGTAGTCTCTGCCTACCCCTGTGGGAAATAGGCGTGACGTTATGTATGTATGTATGATTATAATGCCGAAAATGGTGTATGTAGTTATATCTAAAAAGTAAAGTGCCAAAAAAGGAACCACTCGCGAATCCATACCCGACCCCGTCGCGGCTTAGCTATTTTAAAATACAAATAAAATATATTCTTCCAAAAAACCTCTCTCGAAAACAAAACCTTCTAATTCACCGGCGCCAGCTTGGCAAAGTTATTGGAGTGTTTTCCTTAAATTTAGGGTTCCGCACGTGACCCAACCGTTACGAGGCAAGTTCAGCACCGTTTTAGCTGAGCGGGGTTCCGTAGGCTCGGGCGATTTATGCGACGCACACTTTACTGAATAACGATTGAGATTTTTCAGTTTCAGTGAAATAGAAGGGATCTTGCGTCTCTATTACATACATCATCCTTGTTTTCGTGATTAGGGTTGGCAGAGCATACGTAACATTATATGGACAAATCATGACTATTTCTAGTTTCGTGGCCACTTTTAGCACTTTTTTTTTTAGTCATAATAGTAACAAGTTGCAAGCTAGTTGCCCAAAATTTACCTTGGTCAATTTCCTTAGTCGCCTTTTACGATATCCACGGAAGAATTGGAGAGGTGTTATTCTAAACCCGACGCCACACGAAATGTGTATTTCATCTATAATAAAATTATGCCAAAAGTAGCTATAAAACGAGAATTAGTTAGTTTTTGTCTATGTAACGCTTTGTATAGTTACTTCGATGTTTTAAAACGAGTAACCAAACTGTTATACTTTATTTGTAAAGTTAGCAGTGATAATGGAACCACGCACAGGGCCTATTCTCGTAATCATGACATAATATGAACGTGTGCAAAGTCTGGTAACTTGCGTCGTTCGTTATACGTCGCACCCTGCGACCCTTAAGTGTGCCCTGCTACCCCAAGATCGCAATCGGTGTAAAGTTAATATAGACATTTGTAAGATAACTTACGATTTTACCACAGTAACTGTCAAAGAAACTAGAAATATAAATGTTATGTTGGTGTCGGGTTAAGAATAATACTCCATTTCTTCCGTGTATCGTAAGAGACGACTAAACTAACAGGTTAAGGTACGCTTTAAGTGACAGACCTAGCAAACTACCTGTTACACCTCTTTTGAGATGTTTAAACTTAAAATTACTCTCAAATTAGCTACAAAACGTGACGTTCGTTTTGACCTTATAATATTTTGTCTGTTCTACCTATATCTGGTAATACAGGCATGCTGTTTATAAACATTAGATGTACTTACATAATAAATAAATAAGAAATCCAACTACAAAATCTGAAAAATGATCAGTCAGTATTAAATTTCACTTAAAATTAAACTTGTAAACAAAACCGCGTAAATCACCAACAAGAATCAGCACAAATTAAACCAACTTTCAATAAAGAGGCCAAAGGTTTAACAACTTATAAATTTCAAAGGGCGGCCATCCTGTAAAGGAAACAAAGTGGCCCATAAATTTGGAATAATTCCACCTTTTGCTGTAGCCCTGGTAATGCTGGGCCGAAACCGAATTTCCAGTTTCGTTTTTTCTTTCACCCAATTGATATTCATACGCATTTTTGGACTACCAATATCAGCAAAAACAACGTTAGTTATTATTCCTTTTTTTTAGCTAGTTACGTTGAAATTGGTTCCTGACACACCGCATGATGTCGTCGCAATTAAGATTTCCTATGTCGAGCAAAGCAATAATCATTGTGACCAGACATTGTGGTCAGGAATGAATTGGTTTGTTAGCAGACATTTGGACTTAGGAATCCTGTACAGACTTTCACATTAGTAGATGCGCCTTCAGGCTACACTGTTTGTGTACCTGAGTAATCAACGTAACAGTCGTGCTTCTAGTAAGTATATAATTTTAATAACTTGTCTTAGACGAAAAGATAGATGATATTATGTGCCCTAAATCACAAAATAGCGTAGTCTTAGAAGTTTGATTATGCGTGAAATAAAATGGAAAAACAAGTAAATTTAATATGATCGTACATGCAACAGAGAGCAGGTAAAATTCACGAGTGACGGTGACTGAATATGAGTATGACCGCCTTTTCCCCGCACTGCCCCCAACCGCGGCTTGATGCGAATTCAGGTCAAACGAAAATAAATTTAGTTTGCTTTGTCCATTTTGAGTACAGTTTTGTTTAGGAATTCCGTTCAAATACCTATTGTCGGTTCCGCGGTTTTGTTTGATACTGTTACTTGAGTTTTCTGCGTGCGGCGGTCGCCTTTGATATGGTTAAGGGCAGATTTAATTGCTACAAAGGTTAGTGAAGTTGAGGTTTGTATTTTGATCGTGGGATGAAATTAACGCGTTATTTTTTAAACAAGGAAAAAGATATGGGACGTAGGTAAAACTTTTTTTTTTGCAAACGTGTGGTTTGGTTAAGAATAACACAGCTCCGTTTCTTCAGTGGATGTCGTAAGAAGCGACTGGAATAGGTTTTGGTGAGCAGGCGACAGGCTCGCAACCTGTCGCTATATTACCCCTCAACTTAAAACCTAAAAGATTTGTTAGAAGTAGCTACGAAACGTGAAATGGTTATAGATTTGTCTGTGAAGAGTCCGTATGCTCCGCATAACCCGTTTGGGAATACAGGCGCAACGTATGTATGCATGTGTGCATGAAATTCTAAAAGTAATAAAATTAAAAGTAACTTCTTGTTTTATTAATAAACTTTTATTAAAGATGCTAGTGAAATGGTGTAAAAATCTGAAACATTTTAAGTCACGTGTCAGATTTTCTTTTCCCTGTAAAATATCATAATTTTTCTGGTAAATCTCCGCCTGGAAGGGTAAGATTCAGCTTGTCATCAAGCAACGTTGCAGTTTTTAGCTTCCCCTACCAATGGATGCATTTTCTAGTGAAATCATAGATTTAGCACACACATGTATGTACCCTGAAATTGCTAAACGTGGCACTGGATTTTTCAATTCATGTGCTCTGCCTACCCCTCTTGGGAATACAGGCGTGGGAATATGTATGTATGTATGTGATACATTTTGCCTGTATTACCAAAAGAGAAGTGAGTGACTGGGAAATGACTAGTTCCGTTACTGTTTGTTATAATTAAAAATATTATTTGTGTCCAACAGAAAGATCTCTCTCCAGATCTCCAAGCAGACGTTATGCCTCGGGACTGAATTCCACGGAGAGGAAGTTGGAAGTTGTATTTATGCAATCGATCTTCGAAACTTCGTTGGCGTGATGTAGGATCATTTAGTTCGGCTATTCGGCGATAGGTGGTGCTAGGGCGCTACATTTTCAATACAATAGATCTGTATTCGCGGCGATGCCTTTGTTCCTTAATAATGTGGTACGTTTTAGCAGTTAAAATTCACACAAGTGAAATTGTAGCGAGTTGCGTACGAGTTTCAATACTACAAACCTCGTAATCCCACGTTGGAGCGAGCGGCCGGGAACTCATTAACGGTAGAAAAAAGGTTATATTACATAATATTTTTTGTTCGAGGACGGTTTCGTTGAAACTAGGTTTAAGTCCTTTGAGACCGAAAGGTATTTTAAATTTCACTGTGGTTTAGCGATGAATTTTCAACTTGAAACTGGGAATGATATTTGTGGCTCATTTCACAGCTCTCAAATAAACAACCGAGAGAAAAATTTATGCTTACGCAGTTTTTTTATGCCGGACAATAATGTTCCTTCAGTAAATTCATTTTCATTTATTTGACTAATTTAACATTCAAATAATCAATCAAGTAAATAAAACAAATTAAAATTAACCTACAGAATAAAACAACATAAATTAAAACTAAGTCTAAAACTAAAATGATTTTCTAAAAATTTTACTATAAATTTAAAACTTCCCCCAAGTCGCCGTCGCTGCTCATTATGCCCAGAAGGCTGGCAGCATTACCTCTCTGGACAGCAAGACTCCTTCAGTTGCTAAGACTTGAGCAAAAATCGTCACCTCTAGCGACGAACGCGCTAAATTGGCAACACAAAAACAGAAACTCAGGTTACCAGTAGCGTGTCGACCGGCAGGCTAAGTCATCGTTTAGTAACTAGTTGGTGATTAGTCGCTTCCAGTGCCAAATTTGATGTGAATGAATGGGCGGTGACGTTCAAGCAACTCTTTACTAATTTTAGTTTTTACCTAACTACTTCTTTTGAAGTAGCTCCATATGCGTATGTTCCACGCGACAACCTAGCAAACTATCATACTGTAACTTAAAACATAAATAATAAACCGGCCAAGTGCGAGCCGGACTCGCGCACGAAGGGTTCCGTACCAAAAACTGCAAAAAATCAGAATTTTTGTATGGGAGCCCCCCTTAAATATTAATTTTATTTTAATTTATTTGTTGTTATAGCGGCAAGAGAAATACATCATCTGTGAAAATTTCAACTCTCTAGCTCTCACGGTACGTGAGATACAGCCTGGTGACAGACAGACAGACGGACGGACAGACAGACAGACAGACAGACAGCGAAGTCTCAGTAATAGGGTCCCGTTTTTACCCTTTGGGTACGGAACCCTAAAAATGAGCTAGAAGTATTTCGTGTGCTTCACTGGCCATTTGGGAACAAGCGTGATGTACTAATGTATATAGTACAGCAAACAACCAAGCAAAACAAAAGAAAACTCCAGCGAAACAATCCCCTAAAAAAGTAAATTTATTCTCATTTCGATTGCGATTGTCACCATCAAAAATCGCGCTCGTAAAAAAGAAATTCAGCTCCCAAATTAGTTTAATCAAGGCAATTAAAGAACCCTTATTAAACCCCGTCTGCGATACGGTTTGTTTGATTAAAAACAAATCGCTTTTTGTCTATGCTCCGTGAAATTCACGAATTAATCTGGACGCTGGAAAATATGGGGGAAATATTGGATTGAGCTGATTTTTTTAATCATTGTGGATTGCTTAAAAGGATTTTGTGCTTTAAATTTAAAACTCCTCTGTGTGGTGTTGGGATAGAATGGCACCTCTACTTTTCCTCCGTAGATGTCGTAAGAAGCGACTAAGGAAACAGGTTTAGGTGTGATTTAGGCAACAGGCTGGCAACCTGTCACTGTTAGACCTATTCCATCTGTTTTTAGACGTATGATTATGCTAGAAGTGGCTGGGAAGCGTGAAACAGTCATGGTTTTGCTCTATATCAAAATTTGACGACCTTATCTCGATATAATGTGAGCATATTCGTTTTATACCGCAAAACCTGTCACAGTCTAAGAGACTTCAGAAAATGACAGGGAGGCTATCTCGCGCGCGGATAGTGTTACTGTGCTAAGCATACAATGTCATCACGCCTGTATTCCCAAATAGGGTAGGCAGAGCATACAAAACATTACGTAGTTAAAACCAAGACTATTTCACGTTTCGCAGCTATTTCTAGCATATTATTAGATTTCAAGGTACGATAGTAACAGGATGCTGTACTAAGTTTATTCTCTTAAAGCTCTCAGCCGCATAGCCGTGTGCTGACATAAAGTTAGCCCATATAAAGCGTAGGAACTGGGGCAGCGACGAACATATATGTATATGTTACCAAGCGCCATTGTGCGCGGTTAAGGTGCTTCCCGCAGGTAACTTTTTTACGAAATGATGCGTACATAGTAGGTTAAATACCTACAGAATAAGTACTATGTACTGAAGGTCCAGTCTTGAAAATGTTTATGTTTAGGCGTAATATTGCTGTATTTTTCTAGTGTTACTTACTTGCCGTAAACCTTTTATATTTCACTGACGGAGCGTACTGGCTCTCGCTTTTCTCACGTTTATCACTCTTGTTCTACGGCCGTTCTTGTTGCTCGACGGTTTCAGCCGCCAATTAGATAGGTAATCGAGGTTTGTGAATAATCTAGGCTTTTTTTATCTAGGTTGATTGTTTGTTTCATTTATTTTTAATACTTTGATACGACTAAAGCAAATTCCACGTGAGGTCACTAACGCCTTTCTAACGAAAGGCCGTACTACATTAAAATTCTAAACGCTACTATGAATTGTACACTGCAAAAATGCTTGTTTCATTGCTATTAAGTAATAGAGTTGGTTGATTATTTTATCAAGCCAAATTTATTTTGTTAAGTTTTGAAAACATATTTTGAAGAACAGAATGTAGTAAAGTCAATTAGTTTACTTCTTCAGAACGTGATACGAGACAGTCTTAAAGAATATCGCGTTTAGGTGCACTCGGTGCCTTAAGCAACCCCAATTCTGTGTTCTCTATTCATACTCTTAATAAATGTGTTTCTTTCATCTTGAACACTAAATTTAATTTCGCCTAACCTAATTTTCCCGTGTGGTGCCGGGTTAGAATAGCACCTCCCCCTTTCTTCCCGTGGGTGTCGACTCTGGGAAAGGGGTTAGTGTAGATATTGTGGGCGATGGGCTAGCAACCCGTCACTGCAATGTCACGTTTAACCATCTGGTTAAGGGTAACCAGATGGTTCAGATCAGCAGGGGCTGAAATTGCTAAATGTGGCACTGGATTTTTGAATCCATGCTCTGCCTACCCCTCTTGGGAATTCAGGCGTGAGAATATGTATGTATGTATGTAATGTATGTAATTTTGCAATATTGCGACAAGTTTATATAAACCGCACTTACCATTTGCCACTGTAGACCGCATTTACGTTACTACAATCCATAATGAATAAATGAGTTTCGGAAAATTCTCCATTTATCGATGACATCTGTCATACTACTCAATTAGTTTAGTAGACATTTAGTTCCACAACTGACCGCTAGCGTCGATGTCAAATTTTCCATAACAGTCGTTTACGCTATTGCTAGCAAGTACGCTCACTGTAATGAGACAGTAGTGTTTTAGTCGTTTTATCGTATGGGAAATATGATAGGTCGATGTCGCGGTCATTGACGAGTTTAGTTAGCTTCGTTAATAAGAGAATAGCACTACAAAACGGCACAAGACGAGATAGTGCAAACCTCGTATCAAGCGGTTACGTCTGCAGCTACCTTAATTGAGCTAACCAAACAATCATAAAGTTTGATATTCATACAGATCAGAATATTTCAACAAGCATAAAAATATTTACGCCACTTGTAAATTTCATTAGAAAATATCCTATGCAGTTGTGCTGACGTCAATTTTAAAAATAAATGCACTTATTCTTGAACTGGTAAAGCCCAAATTTCATCGAATAACAAGACATCTCTTGTCTACAAGATGTGTTTTTCATAAAGGCAAAAGGATTTAAGCTCTAAATCAAGTACTTTCATTTTGAACTCTATCGTATTGTGTGTCAGCTGAAATTTCCACGCATTTAGCTTGGATTTACCACGGTTTTCTCCAGACTACTTTATATTTTACAATCTGAACATCAAAATTTGATTGCAGCGTAAAAGTGACGTTAAGAATTGATCTCTTTTAAATTTTGCTAGTTGTATACGTTTTGGATGAGCCTGAAGGAAATAAGGAATTATATTAATCGTTATCTTAATACACACACACGTACATCACGTGATAGTTTACGTAGGTTATGCCAATCCCGCGTGCTTGGACAAATCCGCGTGAGACCAAAACGCCCTGAAATATTCGTGGAAGATTTTCAACTGTTTTAAGCAGCTACTGTTACGTTTTGTTTCAAAGCACGCCCTTTATCACTCGCTTGTTTACTTCAATCCCTTATATTACTCATTGACGTAACAAATTCAATTATCTCAGGTATTTGTGCCGAATCGTAATCGCACGCTACTTTGATGTCTGGTTAGGCCTTTATTCCCTGCGGAAAATCCAGGGAATCCTAATAAATTGGGAGTAATTTTAGGTAAATGAGTTTTACCTGGGATGCGGGCTTGGCGGCTGAAATATAGGTACGTAATTCAATGTATTCTGGGTCTTGTGATTGCTTGTGGGATTGTGAAGGAGTTATTTTTGACAAAGGTCATGTTGAATTAGATTAGATTAGATTTATTTGTTGCTTAGGGTTCCGTATTCTAATGGTGAACGGTTCATAGTATCCATCTGTCCAGCACTTTTTGACCCCATCCGCCATCTGCTCTGCGTGCTGTGGCCTGCCCATTGCCACTTCAACGTGCTGATCCGGTGGGCTATGTAGGGGACTTTAGTTCGTCTATCTTCGTCATTTCCGAGTCGATCATATAGAGACACGCCGAGCGTAGCCCTGTAGCCTAGTTCTTGCAATCCAAGGATTTTTTTTGTTAAAAACTCCTTAAAAGTATTTTATTGTTATAAATATTAAAATATTAAAATAAACTTTATTGCTATCAAAACGAGCTACCTACTTCAAAATTCTATAATTTTTTTTTTTAAATACAGTTCAAATGTATAATTTTCGATTAAAATTCGCGAGTACCCAATATTTTTGGCCTCGGCTCCATTCCTTCTTCAAGTAATTCTCTATAATCAAGTCTTATAATCAGCTTATCCCGTGTGGTGCCGGGTTAGAATAGCACCTCCCCCTTTCTTCCCGTGGGTGTCGTAAGAGTCGACTCTGGGAAAGGATTAGTGTATTGTGGCGATGGGCTAGCAACCTGTCACTGCAACATCACGTTTAACCATCTGGTTACCCTGAAATTGCTAAACGTGGCGCTGGATTTTGAATTCATGTGCTCTGCCTACCTCTATTGGAAATACAGGCGTGAGAATATGTATGTATGGATGTATAATCAGCTTAAACACAACAACCCCTTTGTAAATCACTAAGAAGCTTAAAAAGATGGCCGCCAATTCACGGGAAATCTTATAAACCCGAAAACTAATTTGTAAATGTACAACGGAACAAGTATACGACACTAAAACTTAAGAACACATGTAGCTATGAACACCTGGACAAAGATACGAGGAACATTAGCAAATTAAATGAGGGTGTTTATGGTGGAGCGGTTAGAGTTCACATTGGGGTGGTAAAGGGTGGAGGAAACGCAAAGTTGTTGTGGCCGGAGATGCCGCGTAACTCTTAAAGAGTGGACATACTGCTGTGAAGGTTGAGGCAAATTATATACACGTGTAATTTCGGGAGGAAATGCATGGTTTAGATGTAGTCAAAGATATGCTATTTTTCATAGAAGCCTTCACCATTTTTTTTTCGCTGATCTAGCTGTTGTTAGCTCCATCTGCATAGAGTTGTTTCACCGCAATCAGGATCTAGGTACTTTTCCGGGATAAAAAGTAAGTTACTTGTTTATCCAGGATGTCAGCTTCTTGTAGACCTAGTTTCATAAAAATTTGTCCTGCCGTTTGGAGGTGAAGAGGTAATAAACTTTAGCATTTTGTGTATTAGTCTGCTTTGATAACATGACTAGGTTAACGATCATTATATATATTTATCCACATCCATATAATAATTCCTTCGTTATGGTCAGAAATAAAAAAAGAAGTGACCTACATTAAATATCCTGTTATCTGTATAATGTGTACCTACATAATATCGCTATCGATACTACAAATACATTTAAGAGGATAGGAGTCACCCCGCTTCAAACCACCTTCTCCAT
>BHDV01017466.1:16776-43548 GCA_005406045.1 Adoxophyes honmai | reverse complement strand
ATTCCGAACGGAAAAATTCCGAATGTATGTGGCCGGCCTAATTGTTATTCAAAACCCGATGCTACACGGTTATGATGCCTCTTTCCTTTGTTTTTAAACCTGAAATAGCTGCGTAGTAACTTCAATTTGCATCGATTGGCAGTATTTGCATGTTGTTGCACTAATAGCCGATCAACAGGTGACCGAATAGTTTTTATTGGACAATACTGAATGACAATGATTGGAATTTATTTGCCGTGTTCAAACACTCGGAGTTTTTGCGAAATCTGCGTTAAATTTGATAAGGGATGGCAAATGCAATTGACGTCTGTTTTTTGACGTAAACGTTTCATTTTTTTTTGTAAAATTTACACACATGACGCCAGCATTCCCAAAAGAGGTTGGCAGAGCACATGAAACAATACATAGACAAAACTATGACTATTTCACGTTTCGTGGCCAATTCTAGAATATTTTTGAATACTTCAAGTAAAAGTAAAAAAAGTTACAAAAATTACAAAAATGTGTAGGGTTTAGAATACGTAACATCTCTCCATTTCTTCCGTGGATCTCGTGAAAGTTGACTAAGGAAATAGGTTAAAGCTCCAAACGCATTGACAGCAGATAAATAGGTATTAGGCGACAGAACTTTAAATCTAAAATAGTAAAATACAAATCAAGTGGCCACCAAGCGCGAAATAGTCATGGTTTTGTCTATGTGGCGTTTCATGTGCTCTGCCTACTCCACTTGGGAATACAGACCTGATGTATGTACAGTCAAGGAAATTGATACCTGTGCCACTTTGAACCTTTTCATAATGAGTTTCATATTGCTTTGTAGAAAGTATGGTATGTCACAGTGACATTTCTTGCGAAAAGGTACAAAGTGGTGCAGTTATCAAATTCTTTGACTGTACGTATCTATCCGTGAAATTGTATCTACCTAAAAGGAAATTCTTTTTCATTCAAAAAAACTGCATGAAAATCGGCTCATTCGTTCAAGAGCTACAACGAACAAACAGACATAGCGAACAAAATAACCCCTTTTGCTTCGGGGGTAAAAAGTCCCCGAGTAAC
Organism: Adoxophyes honmai; assembly: GCA_005406045.1. Lineage (NCBI taxonomy): Eukaryota > Metazoa > Arthropoda > Insecta > Lepidoptera > Tortricidae > Adoxophyes > Adoxophyes honmai. The sequence continues at coordinate 42,492 of BHDV01017466.1, read as the reverse complement.
GTGATACAGCCAAAAATGTTTTCACTTAGCAAGAGCGTAGATAAATTTAATCCGCGAAGCCAAGTCATATATCAGAGTTATTGCTGTCGGCATATTTGTCTTAATATTCTTCATGGGGCGATTAGCGTTGTTGCTAATTACACTGCGGCTGTTCATTAATACGCGTGTTAAGTTTACTCTGCATTATAACTTGTTATTTTGTGACTATAAGCGGCACCGCAGATGACAGACTTTTTGTGCGATCGAGTCTGCGGCGCATAGAAACTTTGCGTGGATTGTATGCATTGTGCGCCGGACTTTTTGCGCGTCGTGTGCGTTACTGCGTATAATTCTACAAGCTGTGCGCGCGACTCCGTCCGCGTGGAATAGTGACTAAATTCCCCCATTTTTTTCCACATTTTCCAATGTTTCTTCGCTCGTATAAGTCGCAGCGTGATGTTATATAGCCTAAAGCCTTCCTCGATAAATGGTCTATCCAACACAAAAAGAATTTTTCAATTCGAATCAGTAGTTCCTGAGATTAGTGCGTTCAAACATACAAACAAACAAACAAGCAAACAAACAAACAAACTCTTCAGCTTTATAATATTAGTATAGATATATGTTTTATTTTCACAGACTAAAAAGTCCGTCGCAGATAGTCTGTCGTGCAGGGCCTAAAGCCAAGTTTGGCGGGGGGTGTCTTAGGCCACTTGGGAAGGGTTAAGTGTCATTGTGAGATGATAGGATGGGGACCTGTCACTGTTATACCTAACTTGCTGCTCATCTCTACTACTTAAAGGTTGGCTGGCCGCGATCCCTTATGGGATAAGACCGCCTTTGTACTCTGTAATATTTATTTGCGACTTATCTGTATTCTTTCTCTTTGTACAATAAAGAGTTTTTTACTTTACTTTTACTTTACTTATACCTCATTCATACATACTTACGTACATACTTCACGCCGGTGTTCCCAAACGGGGTAGGCAGAGCCCAAGAGACATGACATAGATAAAATCTTGATTATTTCACTATTCGCTGCCACCTCTATCATAATTTTAGGTTTAAAAACCGGCCAAGTGCGAGTCGGACTCACGCACTGAGAGTTCCGTACAAACCGATTACAACGCCATCTAGTGACAGATTTTCGAACTAGTGATCAATTTTAATTTTATTTATTAAAAAAAACTACTTGGTAGATTTTGTTCAAACCAATTTTCGTTGATAGTTTTTATGGTAATGTACATCATATATTTTTTTTGTTCCCGTGTGGTGTCGGGTTAGAATAGCACCTCCCCCTTTCTTCCCGTGGGTGTCGTAAGAGTCGACTCTGGGAAAGGGTTAGTGTATTGTGGGCGATGGGCCAGCAACCTGTCACTGCAATATCACGTTTAACCATCGGGTTACCCTGAAATTGCTAAACGTGGCACTGGATTTTTTTTCAATTCATGTGCTCTGCCTACCCCTCTTGGGAATAAAGGCGTGAGAATATGTATGTATGTATGTATGTATATTTTTTTTAGATTTATCACTCTTTTATTTGAGAAGTCAGAGGGGAGGACACAACTTTTTCAACTTTGGAAGCGTCTGTCGCGCAAACTATTCACTTTCGAAAAGTATGATGCTAGAAACCTCTATATCATTTTTGAAGAGCTATCCATAAATACCCCACACGTATGGGTTTGATAAAAAAAAAATTGCGCTTCAGTTCCATATAAATATTATTACTTGTTTAATTTTGTGTCACAATCTTAATGCGGTTCACAGAACACATCTACTCACCAAGTTTTATTAGTATAGTTCTCATAGTTTCGGAAAAAAGTGGCTGTGACATACGGACGGATGGACAGACAGACAGACAGACATGACGAATCTATAAGGGTTCCGTTTTTTGCCATTTGGCTACGGAACCCTAAAAACGATGGATCTATGACAGGTTGCTAGTTTAAAGCGTACCTAGCCCTGTTTCATCAGTCGTCATTTACGACATCCATAGGTAAAATGACGAGATGTTTTTCTCTCTCGACACCACAGGCTTAATGAATAATTAAGTAGACATAATTATGTGGTTAAGTCATAAGAATAAAAGAACAGTAAAGGTTCCGTTTATTGCCTTCAAAACATTGTCGACGGCATTGCTCCATCAAATTTGAATTTTAGCTTCCCAATATTGTTCTAAATCGAGTAGTTGCCGTTATGTTGGATGAATACGGATACCAGAGGGGTCAGGTAGTTTTTGAAAGAAACTGCTTATCTATACTAATATTATAAAGCTGAAGAGTTTGTTTGTTTGTTTGTATGTTTGTTTGTTTGAACGCGCTAATCTCAGGAACTACTTGTTCGAATTGAAAAATTCTTTTTGTGTTGGATAGATCATTTATTGAGGAAGGCTTTAGGCTATATAACATCACGCTGCAACTAATAGGAGCGAAGAAATATTGGAAAATGTGGAAAAAACGGGGGGAAATTCCACGCGGACGGAGTCGCGGGCACAGCTAGTAAATAATAATGTTCCTATCACAAATGGAGCTAAAGTGGTATTCCTAAGTGTCAGTCGAACAATTTACTTTACTCATCTCGTAATTACGGGGCGAGATGGGATATCTATAAAGTTACAAAATTGAACTGCCTAAAATATGAACCTTGTGGTAATAGGTATAGAATTAAAATGCATTCACATTTTGTCTGCTGTGTTGTGTTGTGACGCACTAGGCGGTATCGGATTCATACATTGCAGTTTACAGATACAACACACCGCATTGGGGAAATGTGAACGCAACCTAATTAAATATATTTATATTATAATACCCGTGTGGTGCCGGGTTAGATTAGCACCTCCCCCTTTCTTCCCGTGGGTGTCGTAAGAGTCGACTCTGGGAAAGGGTCAGTGTATTGTGGGCGATGGGCTAGCAACCTGTCACTGCAATATCACGTTTAACCAACTAGTTACCCTGAAATTGCTAAACGTGGCACTGGATTTTTTTATTCATGTGCTCTGCCTACCCCTCTTGGGAATACAGGCGTGAGAATATGTATGTATGTATGTATGTATTATAATACCGATACCGTTCTGAAAAAAAATATACAAAATAAATATTTTTTTTATGATTTAGAAAGTTTTTTAAAAATTTATTTTACATATAAATTTTAATGTTAATATTTAAATATTAAAAAAATATTTAATTTAAATATAATAGTAATTCATATTAAAAATTTAAGAATTGTGATGCATCACAGCACAACACGACAGAAAACTGTCAATGCAGCTTTACACCTCTCCCTTTGTTCCGTGGAAGTCGTACCTAAGAGAAAAGTAAGTTAAAGATATCTATTTAATTTTGTTGATGTATTGTTTATTGTTTCCTGCCGTATGTGTAAAGAATTGAAATACAAACGATCGACATATTTATTAAAAAACTCTGCATGCATTGATGCATACAATCACGTCTATGTTTCCAGAGATATAGAGTAGGCAGAGCACACGGAACGTATAACATAGACAATTCCATAACTATTTTATTTTTCGTTTCGTAGTTTAGATTTAAAAATAAATGGAAGAGGTGTAAAAGTGGCAGGTTGCTATCCTTGCCTAAAATGTACCGTAACATATTTTCCAGAGTCGCCTCTAACGACATCCGTAGAAGAAACGAAGCGGTGTCATTGTCATCAGACAAAATGTTAAAGTGAAATTAGGTTGAGGTTGGAATTATTGTGCTGTCCCTTCTCAACCTGTTTTACGGTAGCGCTTGTGGCATCATAAGCCTCTCTTTGAATAGAAAATGACGTTATGGCATGCGAACTACGAAAAGTTATGTTATTCCAATCACGTCCCGATCGATCAAGGGTTTAACCGGCCGCATATTCCGAGCACGCAATACCACAGTTAAAACACTAACTTTGGTTTAACTTGTGGTTGGGTTTTGGGGTTCTAGGATACTCTTGCGGGTTTAAATAGGCATGTCTACTGGAACCGTTATTTACAAATATTAAATACCTCCAAATTTAGCCAAAATTAAATTTAATCTAATAAATATGTTTAAGTACTATCGTACCAACTGATTCGTGACCCACCGGAGAACGTTGTCACAAAAAACGTCATAAACATTTCCTTTGTCAAGCAATACAATGTCACTATGACGTTCACTGTGAATAGGTTCTATGGTGGGCCAGGAATCAATTGGTTCGATGGTACAATAATAACATAAGCTTACCAACAAAAATTCAATTTTCGATTCAAACTTTTTTTTCTAGCTGTACTTTTTGCCAACTGTACTTCATTGTCATCCACCCTAGATTATGTGCACCAGATTTCAAGTCAATCAGACCAACAGTTGAAGAGGTCCCTCCATTGGAGACAGTCGCGGCTGGGCCACCAGAAGTCCACTACCGGAATATTGTATTGTCATCCAAGTTACGTAGGTAAACCAAGTTTCAGCTCAATCGGTCTATTGGAAGTGGTTCAAATCTTCCTTGCAAGATTTGTAAACAAACAAACATACAAGCTTGTAAAAAGGGCCACTGTGGCATGGTGCTCATAAGGATGCCGGCAGCGTTCCCCCTTTGAACAGCTATGCTAATTCTTTGGGAAAAGTAGCTGCCAGCTCGTTGGTTGCCAGTTGCGTCGACCAGGCGCTTCTAATTTGTCCGTTACATCAAGGAAAAGTATGAGAGACGTGTTTTTGGTTTATCAAAATAACTAAACATCGACAAGGGAGCTTGTGACGACACGTCGTGGTAAAAGTTGTACCATGTAGTGACGTAACTTTTGAAACTTCTGAGTACTTTATTCTCCCTTTTCTTATTTGTTAAATAAAGAAAAAATCCGTATATACACAAACCAGATGATTCACTAGACCGCCAGTTCCTACAATTACTGGCCCTCATAATGACTAGATCTCAAAGTAATTAAGTTATTTCCCCTGAACCGCTGCCCGGTCCCGATCGTCCCACGCGTGGGCAGCCGCGCCGACTAAAGGCCGCGCCGCCGCTGATTTACCGCTCTGAATAAATATAGGCTTTTGTTTGGGACCCTTGCGCTTGACCGACGTACACTGCGAGCCACTTTAAACGTAAGAGCTCGTTCCCACCATGTAAATGTCGGGCATCAGAGCAATTTTTTATCGGGTGTCGGCGCCTCTGTACACACTGGCCGGCTGTCGGCCCGATTTTTAATCGACGTCGGGGCCTCTATTCGCGCCAGTCGGCTATGAGCCACGACAATGTGAATGCGCGAACGCGACGCGCGAAAAGTACAGGGAGTGAGGCGCGAGCGGGGTCGGCCCGACATCCGATTTGTTGTGAACAGCGCGCCCGGCACGATTTTTTATCGGCGTGCGGGCTCACAAAACGCCCTAAATTTTATGTCGGATCCGAATGTCGAGCGTGTGTGAACAGCTTCATAATTATAAAATGTTCTGAGACTACGACACCCGATTAAAAATCGGTCCGACGCCCGACACGGTGGGAACGAGCTCTAAAACTTTCGGCTCACTCATAGTGAAATAAGACGCATACACTCATTAACTAGTAAAAAGCGCCTTATTGATAAGAAAACAGATAGCTCGCAAGCAAAAAATCATCATCATACATAACATAGGCCTCGAACTTCTTGTACCTGTTGGAAGTGGCTGCATCCAGCGTCTTCCAGTATCTTTATAAGGTTGTCTGTCCATCATGTAGGTGGACGTCCATCACTGCGCTTGCTGGTCCGTGTGCTCTACTCGACCACTTTTCGATCCCATCTGCCATGCTCTTTGTGCAATGTGGCCTGCCTATTGCCACTTTGACTTGCTAATTTGGTGGGCTACATTGGTGACTTTAGTTCGTCTACGGATCTCCAAATTAGATTAGCCAAAAAATACAAAGTTCAATAGTGAACTTAATCCTAAAAGCAATCTCTGCTAGCCATCAATGTCGAACTATCCTCGACATAAAGACAGCAGAGCCGAGTTTAGAAGAATACCATTGTGTTCCGTGGTTGTCGTAAGAGCCGACTATGGAAAATGTGAAAGATACATTTGAGGTGATAGGCTAGTCCTAAACAAAGCTACCGTGTGACTCACTATAGTAGGTACCTATAATAAAACGGATTTCGTTTCGTGATATCTAAAACTAGCTCGACATATTTCGGGTCAGTTTGTGACCCATTGTCGGGAGCAACGCTCCAAAACTCCCGATGACGGATCACTAATTGGCCTAAAATATATCGAGCTAATCTCGACTGTGTCCATTTTATTTCACTACCATTGTCATGGCATCAACATCCAACGAAAATATTTCCAAACTATTAAAATATTCACGTTAACAACTCTTTTAGTGTTCCCGCTTACCGTGAAAACAAAGCATAACAAAAACTTTCAACCCAAAGCTAGGACGTTAAAATTGCTCCCCCGTGGACACTAGAGGAGCCGTCAGCGTGGCAAAACAACCCATAAATCGAGTGGACATGCCAACCCTACCCTTGCATCACTGGTATGGATGGAAAAATAATTGAGAGGAATGTTTTCATTTTTTTGCACTGTTAAACAAAAGAGAACTGACCTCGCTCGCAGCCTGAGGTGGGCTAAGGTCCGATGTCAGTTTAGTGAAGGTTTCCTTCCGATTGAATCAAGTCTGTCAAGTCGAATTTAAGCAATATCTAGTTGTCGGTTTGATTTTATATTTGGTACCTACTAGGATGTTTTTTGTAATAAAAACACGCGTAGTGGTAACCGGTGTTATTGTGGTAAGTTAGAAATAAAATAATAATGAGTTTGTTATTTTTATTACTTTACTTAATACATCGGCGATATAGTACCTACTTACTCTATGCAACAAAACCGATTTTAAGTCAGCGATGTCCAATGGAATATGAACGCTCGGCGCACTCAATAAGCATCAGTGAAAGCAAGTAAAGATAGAACGAGATAGCGTTTTTTACGCCTAAACATGACTTTTGTTTGTGAGTGGGCCTTGCGTGTACTTAGGTACTACCTATTTTGTGGTGCTGTGATGCATGCTTATCTTTCGGTATGAATACGGTAGACATAGCTATGGTTGAGACTTTTAGTTACTTAAAAAAAGAAAAACAAACCCGACAAAATTAAAAATCACGTAAGGTATGTGTTGCTACATTAAATACGACACTTTCTATTTTATGATCACCTTGTAATGCGACTAAAATAGAAAGTGTCGTATTTAATGTAGCAACACATGCCTTACGTGATTATTAACTTTGTCAGGTTGGTTATGTTTGTTTACCTTTTTTTAAGTACCCAAAAGTTTCAACCATAGCCTAGCATTTTTAAGGATGAAAGTTCAGGGGTACCTACTATAGTGTCAGTATATTTTATTTTCTTGTTTCTAAGAAGAATTTGACAAAATAATCATTACGTAACTTCTTGGCGACTCATATCAAACATTAATAAATTCAAAGAATGTATCCAAGTAAGGTATGAAAAAGTCCATACGTTGCCGGAGCAGAGTAAAATTAAATTCCCGCATGCTTCCCTGCCTACTCTCGTTGAACGTACTTTCTGTAATTTTTGCTCGGTGCATTGTAATTAAAATGGACGACAGTGTACAGAATGTTACAGAACGTGTGTTTCTCTTTAATAAAGTATCGTTTTCATAAAAAAACATGAGGGAAACATGAGTTTTAAATGTGTTTTACATTTTAAAATGGTCTCCCCTATGATTTATATTATTGAAAATTGACATTTATGATTCCAGTACATTCAAACCATTAGATTCCTGACCAACCGCAGAACATTGTCACAATAAACGTTGACACAATAGTCGGGTTTACAATAACACCTCTCCATTTCTTCCAGGGATATCGTAAGGACAAAGGTTAAGGTATATTTAAGCCATAAGCCCAGCACTGTTATACCACTAACTTCTAACTTCTGTCCTGTCTTTGGTTTTGGGCACGTATTAACGTTTAGTATGCTCTGCCTTCCCCATTTAGGAAAAAAATGATGGATGTATGTATTATTAATAACCACATCTTGGTGGCCTCCTTCAATCTCCTTAAGATCAGTGCCATGTCGATATAACATTACAGTCAGAAATTTTTCGAGAAATAAGATTTGTCTTTTCCCTGCCAACACACTAAAAGTTAAATGAAAGTTTGAGTAATACATATTCTCACGCCTGTATTCACATGAGGGGTAGGCAGAGCACATGAATTCAAAAATCCAGTGCCACGTTTAGCAATTTCAGGGTAACCGGATGGTTAAACGTGATATTGCAGTGACAGGTTGTTAGCCCATCGCCCACAATACACTAACTCTTTCCCAGAGTCGACTCTTACGACACCCACGGGAAGAAAGAGGAAGGTGCTATTCATAACCCGGCACCACACGCACAAGTACACAACACAAGTTTAGGTAAAAATATTCTAAATTCAAGTAGTTAATGCAACGCTTGTTCTATACTCTCCTTCCCTAAAGCTATAACTATCTTAGACTAACCGACGTTTAGTCAACCTACGTTCGACCTAGAATCTTCACCAACCGGTATATTCTCCCATGTCGACTATAAAGCGTTATAGTCTGCCTTTACGAGAGCAATTTGTTGAAAGCCACCCGATTTCATATTGAAACTTTATAATAGATGGTTTAGCTATTTTTCATAAATGAGTGTAGATTTACGGGTGGCCGAATGTGACTTCACACAAATAAAGTCAATGAAGTACTACTGCATACATAGATGGACTATCTTCATCGCGTGTTCTATTATTTGCGGTTGCCTTTTCATTTCATCGTCCGCGTCGTGGTCTAATGGTCGATTCTCGGTGTTCTATCTTTCCTCATTTCGGTTGCATGTACAAGGAAATAGGACAGAATTTCAGTGACTTTCTACTACATTCTATTGCGTAGTAAGTCCGCTTTTAAATACATGAGTCGATTTTAGGGTTCCGTACCCAAAGGGTAAAAACGGGACCCTATTACTGAGACTTCGCTGTCTGTCTGTCTGTCTGTACAGTCAGAAAGACAGACAGCGAAGTCTCAGTAATAGGGTCATTAGGCTGTCATTAGGCTGTATCTCACGAACCGTGACAGCTAGAGAGTTGTAATTTTTACAGATGATGTATTTCTGTTGCTGCTAACAACAAATACTAAAATCAAAATAATAATAAATATTAAGAGGGCTCCCATAGAAAAAACGTGTTTGTTGCTGTTTTTGGTACGGAACCCTTCGTGCGCGAGTACGACTCGCACTTGGCTGGTTTTGTTTTTTAAAATGCGTATCTACCTAAATCAAGGGTTAATGAAAACTAAATCACGATCGCTACTTCTGCGTTACGAAAAACACACACAAGGCGTGGGTAGCTTTTATGACACAGAGGAATCAATTTACTTTTGTTTTAATCAAAATCCTTACACCGTACATGTTTTTTGAAATACATACCTCACGCTTGTGTTCCCAAATGGTGAAGGCAGAGTACACGATTCACTACTGAGACAAAACCATGAGTACCTATCTGAAAGAAAAGGTGTAATAATGACAGGTTGCTATACTAGAGACCGATAGGTACTTAAAAGATGGTAAACAATCTTGACGTGTCTTTTTATTTAAACATACACTTTATAAATCAAAATCTTTACATTTTACAATTTAGGTATGAAAAAATCATTTACTTTCATAATTGAATTGTATATTGTAACGACTTTCATTTTTAGACTGTGTATTTCAATAAAAAGACATGTCAAGATTGTTTACCATCTTTTAAGTACCTATCGGTCTATAGTATAGCTCATCGCCTAAAATATGCCTCAACCTTTGATTTTTGAAAACAACACTTATTATTATTATTGTATCAATACGTTCGATTACAAAGCTGTTTCTTTTGTTATTCGGAGATTGCCAGTCACTAGCTTACGCGCCCAAGTCTTCACGCTTTCTTTTCAGACTGCCAAGCCATCACTAGCCATTCTCAAAACTAACACTAGCAATAACTACAAAAGGTTGCAAATCTGTTGCACTTTATTCAAAATTTAGGTATAAATCCAGGGAAGAAGTGGATGTATGTTATTTTAAACCCAACACCATAAGGGCAACAAATAAAAAAAACGAAGGAAATTTGTTAGAGTACGTTTTAAGTGGCAAGCTATCAACCTGTCCCAATTATACTTCTCTAACACAAAAACGTGACAATAATGCTGATAGTACTACAAAAGAAAAAAAAGTCATGGTTTCATGTACTCTACCTAGCCCATTTCTGAATACAGGTGTGACGTATGAAGTATACAGGGACCCATGCATCAAGTTAATGTCGTGTACAAAGCAGCATTGGTCGTCTTTTCACCATAGTCAAATAGCCCCACTTCCAACGCGTAACGCCCCGGGCCGGTGGATTAACGGCGGGCGATAGTGGGCCTTTCACGCCATTAAAAGTGTTAAAAAGCGAGCGCCCGATATAGAGGTGGGGCGCCACTGACAGCGCGTTGCCGTGATTTTGATTTTAGAACGCGAATTTTTGCGGCTTCTTAAAATGTAACTTGAAAGAGGGAAAACATATATACATACATACATATTCTCACGCCTGTATTCCCAAGAAGGGTAGGCAGAGCACGTGAATTCAAAAATCCAGTGCCACGTTTAGCAATTTCAGGGTAACCAGATGGTTAAACGTGATATTGCAGTGACAGGTTGCTAGCCCATCGCCCACAATACACTAACCCTTTCCCAGAGTCGACTCTTACGACACCCACGGGAAGAAAGGGGGAGGTGCTATTCTAACCCGTAAGAGGGAAAACAGTTCGCGTATTTCACTGTTTGTAGGCGAGTTTTGTGATAGGTTCTATTAGAGAATGTAAGTTTAATTTGCATAAATTAATTGATGGAGTTTTTTCATTAAAATACCGTGTAACAAAAGTATACAGATATACAAACTTAGATAGGTTAACGTTATTGAGTATTTACGATAGTATTTTTGTAAAAAACATCCCGTATTAGTTAGAGTTGGGTATATCAGAAGAAATATAATAGGACAACAAATATGCTCTTGAGATGCGTGTTTTGCAGAGTGTGAGCGCCTTTAACTTTAGAGAGTAGTGTGATCTGAAAGAAGATATTGTAACCAGAATATAAAAAAGACGTTGCGTTAGTTTGGGCATATGATGGCTGAAACAAAAGCGTGTAGGCAAGATTACCAGGGAAGTGTTTAGGCAGTTTGGTCAAAAGCCAATGGTTTTTATGACGTTAAATTAGAAGTACCTACCCGAAACCAACGAGCATAAATATTATGACGAGAGGGATAAATGTGAATGCAAAGAGAAGTATGCTAGAATAAAAACGAAGGATGCTGTGTTCTCTCTTCCTACTCCGCGCGGAATAGGGCGTGACATTTATGTTATATTATGAAACATCTCAAATTTGTCAATCAAGTTTATAAAAGGGTACCCCAAATCACTTTCAAACACAAGAAGCAATAAAAATAATACAGTGGTATTCCACTTAGTCAGTTGCCTACAGTAGGAAGCTTGCTCTGATGTGCCCTGAAGCAAACAATGAAACAGATGTCAACCTGCTCGGTAGGTTGAAGCAAGACGTATTATTTAGCCAAAATCTTTTAACACTACTGCTACGCTACTTTACTTAAGCTGCTGCTTTACTAAGATTTATAAAAAAGTCTCATTTCAGCTCAACATCCTATTTACAATATTTAGAATACTTTACTTACATGTCTAATAGTCCTACATCATTCTGCCCTATACCTATTAAAGGTAGTCGTAATCCTGTGTGGTGTCGGGATAGAATAACCCTTCTCCATTACATCCGTGGATGTCGTAAGAGGTAACTACTCGTAAGAATAAATACGTTTAAGTATGCTTTAGATGACAGGCTAGCAACCTACTCAAACCCTAATCACAATTGTACTTCTTCCATCTTTGGAGACCTAAAACCATGCTAGAAGTGGCTGCGAAGCGTGAAAAAGTCATAATCATGGTTTTGTCTGTGTCACTTTTCGTGTGCTTTGCCTATCCCATTATAAAGTACAGCCGTGATGTATTCCTTTTTCCTTTCCTTCTTCCAAACTTACACCGATCCCGCTATAAGTGGCGACATACCTCCACCATGCATTGGCAACACTAACGATAGCTATCTCGCCCTGAATGCCCTTTGTGCGATATTGCCGCGGTTCGATGACCCCACACAGTTGCCGTGTGGAAGGTTCCGTACATTAGGGGCTTTGGATTCCCTATTTTCTGGTAAAAAGAAAATTTGATGGTAAAATTTTGGAGTGATATCGTCGGGACTCGGGACCCAATTAAGGTTTTATTTGTATCTTTTTAGATGAATAATAGTACAATGACGCCTATTGTGTTCACAAACGGGGTAGGCAAAGCACACGAAACGTGACATAGACATCATAGTCATTATCATCATTTCAGCCATAAGTCGTCCAACTGTTGAACATAGGCCTCCAATTTAGACTTCACATACAACATTTGATATAGACGAAACCATAACTATTTCACGGTACGCAGCCACTTCATGATTTTGATATTTTTTGCAATTCGTGATCTAATTATTGTTTTTTTTTTTTCAATTGTGTGAATTCCTAATTCGTGCCTATTTTTAATTTTTTTACAATTTTTGTGTATCATTTTGTGAATCTTGTAGGTATCTGACATGAAAAAAGGTAAAATGTGATTTCCATAATTAAATAAATAAAACTATCTATGACTGTCCAAATTTCCAGAAAATTTCCAGACTTTACAGATCATTCTGTGCAAGATTCTTTCACCGACGACACACTCGCTCTTAACTACATAACATTTACCTTCTAAGAACATGGACCCGACAGCAACTTAGCAGAGGGCTAACCCATGCTGCAAGTTTAAACAAACACCTACAACTTTTTAAAGTTACACTAACCCAAGTTACTAAGCTCCGCTCTGAGGGGAGCCGAGCACTGGTCTAAGTTTATCTGATTTTAAGTACTGCCACAGAACACAAAAATACAGAAGCCAATCAAGTGTGTACTTGTTTTATTTTTAAGTTTCCAGGGTCGCACTGAAAATTAGCCTTTTGGCGCTATTTGGCGCGGAATAGTGTACTTCTATTTTTAGGTTATTATTTATTTATTAAGGGTAAAATGTTATTTATTTGTGTCAAATTTCTGTCTATAAATGTATATTTTTCTATTTTTCTTTTTTTCTCACTTCACTTTTCAGACCTACGCTCGACGGTCGTCTTAGGAATCTCAATTATGGCGTATGCATTTAAAATTATCGTGGTAGTAGCACTTGTGTCTACTTAGTTTTTGATTTATAATTGATAATAAGTTTTTCTTTTCTTTAATGACATAGTTTCTTAAATTAGGAGGTTTCACATATCCTGTTATGATTTAAAAATCTGTGAAGATAAAAAAATGTGTTGATTTTAAAGTCCAATAATTTCCCATTCTTACGTACATTTTTTACAGTATGCTAGGGGAAAACACTTTCTAGACATTCCATTTAAGATACTTGTTACAGTTTTCTCTCATGAAAAGGTTGCAGAATCGTTCACACGTCTTAAGCGCACGGCAATCGCACTCGGACTGGTCCCAACTGTTTCGAGATATCGTGTCAGTGAGCGGTTGCTATGGGTACGTTGCTCGAGCGCACTTTGCATGGATATTGACTACTGTACTTCTGTGCTTTGTGGCACTGCTTCAGCGTGATTTAATCTGTCGGTACGATTGGCTTTTGTTTCATCTTTGTTCGGTACATCGGCATTTGTTAGGCGTTCACCATCGACCACGATATCTACCACTATTTGGTTACAGTCAGTTATAGTAGCACGCACATTTTAATACATACATCACACCAGTATTCTTAAATGTGTTCGCACAAAACGCCGCGTAGACCATGACTATTTCGCATTTCGTAGCCTCCTGTAGGTTTTTTTTGTAGTTTTTGAGCTGTAATGTAAAATGATGATCGGTCGGTCCACCTTTCTACTTCACCATCTTGTTTGTATTTTTACTATTCGACGTTTCGCAGAGACTTTTAGCGTATTTTTTGGTTAAAATATAAATAAGAGAGGTGTAAAAGTGAGAGATTGCTACCATTTCCTCTGGAAACGGGTTGAAAGGTTACAAGGTCAAAATCATCACTATTTCACGTCATAGCATATCTTTAGATTTAAGGTTAGTTAGTTTAAAAAGAGGTATAATAAATAGTGACAGCTTGCCAGCATCTCACTCGAAACACCCTAAACCTATTCCCTTAGTCGTTCCAACATCCACGGAAGAAAAGGGTTATCCACAGGTGACCTGCAAGCACGAATTATGGTGTTCCGTTTTTACTTCCCGTTTCACAACGGCTTTTCGGCACCCCGGAGATAACACAGGGTGTGTTATTTACACTGTGTTCCATCGAGCCGTAAATATTGGCACGGAGGCTGGGATTCCAACTTATATTGTTTTTTCAACTCCATTGGCTGCCGTTGAAATTACGTCGGATTTGTGGACGTCACACGAGCTACACGTCTAGTGTGTTCTAAATGTTCATGCAGTCGATAACGATTTCGTTTGTGAGTTATTGCTAAATTATATGGAAACTGAGACAGCGCCGCTAGTGGAACGTTTGCACAACTGCTATGGTCTGCTGTCTTCATGCGATTCCGCGTTAACTCCCAAACGAAATTGTTATCGAATGCGTGATCGTTTCGAACACACTAGACGTACTGAGCTGCGGGCGACACTGATATTGCGGGATGAAGGACTAGGCTCTTTGATTTCTAAGTTTGTGTTCAAGCTGCCAAGGCCAAGGCAATAATAGTTCAATTGCCACTCAATAGATGTCACTGTACGCCATTCTGACGTGGTAACGTTTGGCTAAAACCTTCTCATAATTATTGTACTGATGTTTGGATTTTGAGAGCTATCGAATTTAAGACTCTAAACCTACAGAGGTAGAATTCAAAAATAAAATACTAGTTAATTTAAGCTGTGTTTGTTCTACAATTCAAGGTTCAGTCTCGTACAATTTGGGTTGCAGATTCGAGCTGTAGATACTTAGTTTTAAGTTTGTTTCGTTTAGAATAACATACATACATCACGCCTGTATTCCCTAATGGGGTAGGCAGAGCACACGAAACGCTACGTATGACTGTTTCACGTTTCGTGGCTTCTAGCATATTTTGTAGGTTTTACCTCCTAAGGCCCATGCCAAAATAAGTTTGAATTTTACATGAATTACACTAAGCATCAAATTCAAACGATCAGGTGCTGGGCCTTAGGAGGTTAAGGTGGCAGGTTGTCAGCCTGTCGCCTAAAATATACTTTAACCTAATTACTTAGTCGTCTTTTACGAAATCCTCAGAAGAAATAGATAGGTGGAACCCGACACCATGTGGAAAAATAACACCTCTTTATATCTTCCGTGGATGTCGTAACAGTTGACTAGGGAAATAGTGAAGGTATGTTTTAGGCGACAGGCTAGCAACCAGGCCTCCTTATACCTTTTAACTTCTCTTCTTTAGCGTGTTTTCCTTTACAGTTTTGCATACGCCTTAAACTTAAAGCCAAAAATATAGAAGTTGCTACGAAACGTGACATAACTATGGTTTCCGTATGCTCTGCTTACACCCCTTTTTTGGAATACAGGCGTGGTGTACGTATGAATAAAAAATCCTTATCCAAATAAATTCTGAACTACTTCGTTCTACACTAATGTAGACCTTAACCGCATTACCTTTATATAAAACAACCCGACGGGCCGTAACGACTAATTAGAAACCGCAGATCCCCAGCATCATTGTAAACCGAACCGTATCTCACTCAAAATTCGTTTGTCTTTCGTGGTATCTCTCAACGATGCAACCAGATCGCTACATCTTCATCGATACTCGAACGACGCCTAAACCAATCGGCCGATCCATTGCGTGGTTTGTCTATAATCTAATGTGTAGCAGACCTGACGACCGCGCCATGAATTAGAAACTCACCGAAAAGATCACCAGTTGTGTGAAGTTTTGGTAGCAGAAAGAAGGAAAATGGAATGCAAATCGTGCTGCGCAGGCAGGTGAAAACGCATGGCGAAAACATGAAAATTGCATTGAGAGCGAAGTAATTGATTGTGTTATACTCGCTAGAGCTTTTCGTGTGTGTTTACTAGTTTTAGCTGGTTGTGCTGCGTTGGAAAAGCTGATTTTATACTCTTGTTTCCAGTTGGAAAACTTTATTATCTTAAAAAGTACTGATTAGATTGTACTGAAACCCCACTAAAAAAGGAACTACTGCAAAGTAGGTTCAAAGAAACTGCATTGTAATTAGTCCTGAGTTAAGACATCATGGATAGATCTCTTACATTTTGTTGTCAAACCTAAAATTATTCTAGCAGGTGAGTTCCGTGTGCATGCACCACATGTGCTGCATTTCAAGGTAGGTACCTACTAACGACACGTGAGTGCGGCACATATGATGCACTGCCCTTTGTTACAAGAACTCATTGAGGACAGAACCTATAGAGTACTAATGTCATTGAATTTGTTCAAAGACGATTCCGCCAAAGCATGGCGGCGTTCGCTGTGTTCTCATTGGCCGGCCCAAGATCGCCCGTAACGCAGTGGCTTTTTCCTCTATGGTTATTGGCTCTTTACAGTTTCTGTGACAGTTTGTAAGTTGAAATAAACTGACGATTTGCGGAACTGGGTTGCCATCATTAATTCTCTAGTTGGTCTGTCCTCTATGTAAGAACTGATCAAAATTTGCACGTGTGCTCAAAATAATTTTCATTTGCTTGCACGTACGATAAAAGTAGTAGGTGATAGTGCGTATAACGCGCCAGGAACTTATTGATTAATAAAATATTCCAACCCTGAGCAATTAGAATAAAAAAAACTACACGTCTGGAATATTGTGTTGATGGCCAGCTTCACAGGCAAAGTGCTAGAAGTGGCTACGTAGAGTGAAATAGTCATAATCATGGTTTGTCTAAGACACGTCTCATGTGCTCTGCCTTCCCTGTTTGGAACATAGGCGTGATTGTATGTATGTGTGCCTAAACTGTTGATTGAAGATCCACTCACATTATTCGAGAACACGCGTATTGATTTGTAAAAAGTTAAATTAACTTCCGCGAATGGTACGGCGGCCGCTTGAGGGCAATCGTTGATTGTTGAACTATAGACGAACCCGGAAACTTTTAATTGCCCTATGTCATTGATAAATAAACCACGCTAAACCATTTTCCAAATATACATACATACGTGACGCCCGTATTCCCAAATGGGGTCGGCAGAGTATACAAAACTTAACATAATCAAAACCATAACTATTTCACGTTTGGCAGCCACTTTTAGCATATTTTTAGGTTTTAAGTTTGACCCCGTAATTGCTAAACATGGCACTGGATTTTTAATTAATGTGCTCTGGCTACCCCTTTTGGGAATACAGGCATGTGAATATGTATGTATGTATGTATGTTTGTAAGTTTGTCTATTGCCCAAAGCATACCTAAATCAATTCATCCTTAGTTGCCTCTTCCACAGAAAAACGGAGTAGTGTTATTCAAACCTGACATCACATGGCTCACGGGTTCCCTAGGCTATAATTATCTAAGTAACCTAAATAACATACTTCTAGAAAAGTTTAGTTTAGTAATCACACAGCATGAACCTACTATTACACTGACTTGTTTAACAGGGATTGTTAAGCCACTTAGTTATGTTTATAACTTGGTCGTGTAATACTAATCCAATAGCTGACATCTAGTCGGTCACATCGGTCATAGATTACACGTCTAAATTGCGAACAGTGGCAAGTGGCTCAACAATCCCGGTTCGTGACTGTACCTATTCCAAACAACGTCAGTCAACGAACATCATCTTTACACTAGGATGTCCGCTGACCGCCGTCACCTAGTCAGGCTGTGACAGCTGCCGCTCGCCGTATGCGGCCGCCTACCGTGCTCTGTACACTTTTAGGGTCACCGCATACGGCGAACGAATCCGTGCACTTCACGCTTTAGGCTCAATTCACACCAGAAGAGCGGGAGAACTCACTGGAATGCACGGGAAGTCCAAGATCTCTGGACGGGATATTGCCAGCGGCCGCTCGCGACTGATCGAGCATCCTCGGGCATTCCCGCGACGTCTCGCGCAGTCGCACGGCTTTGTTTATAGAATTCGCCGCAATTCCCGCGGATCCGCGGGCATCCGCGCGCCTCGTTGGAGTTTCTCATGCGATAATAAGTCTTATTGTAACGAAAATAAAGTTAAAATTCTCATGACACTGAAACTGCGCTCCGCTTCGCCGCCCTTCGCCGCTCTTCCGGTGTGAATTGAGCCTTAAGCATCACAGAGCCCTTCTGTACCCCAAGTGTCGTCATTTCTCATTAAGATCAAAAACGACTCACTCTCGTCTGCGCTGCGTTAATACGCATGTTTGTATGGGAACGTGTCTTGTCAATAACGGCAGTTGTATAAACGTGCCACTAGGAGGCGCTGTCTCAGTTCCCATACAAACTGATGCGTATTCGGTGCAGCGCAGACGGCACACTTCTTGTGCTTTCGAGTCTGCGGCGCACAAAAGTCTACATTGATTGTATGCATTATGCGCCGGCCTTTTTTGCGCGTTTTGTACGTTACCGCAATAATTGCTTTGCTATTTTCACAGAGTAAAAAGTGCGTCACGGATAGTATGTCGTCTGCGCAGCACCTACAGATTATTTATCGCAGACGAGAGTGACTCGTACTGTTTTCTCCGACCCCAAAAACACGCTCACGCAACAGCGGCGAATTTAATTTGTTCATTAGGTCGGTAGCCATATTTTCCCGGCAACGGCTCCCGCCGTAGATTTATCTCTCTCTCAAATTTAAAATTACCATTTGATTTCCCGGGCATTGTTCGCAAAAATAGCTTCAGAGATACGCCAAGACAAATGTGAAGTTGCTTTGTTTGTGGCGAAATATCATAAAAATGTAAGATGATAAAGTGGGCTGATTTATGGCGTTGCCGGCCCGCGAATAGATACCTAGCGCTTCTGCTAGATTTTTGCTTGTTACGGTTTGCTGGGAAAAATTCTCAGTCCAGTGTTGGCTGGGTCTTGTAGCGTAGCTGTTGTTTAGCTTCTTAACTTATATGAATTGTTACCCT
This sequence comes from Adoxophyes honmai, assembly GCA_005406045.1. NCBI lineage: Eukaryota > Metazoa > Arthropoda > Insecta > Lepidoptera > Tortricidae > Adoxophyes > Adoxophyes honmai. The sequence goes on along the minus strand of BHDV01017466.1, from coordinate 23,435 downwards.
GTGAGGTGTCGGGTTTAGAATGAGGCGTCTTTCTTCTGTCTAAGAGGTGATTAAGGAGAGAGGGCTGGCAACCTGGCAACCTGTATTATACCCCTTTTATCTAACTTGAAACCCAAAAGCTATGCTGAAAATAACCACGAAGTGTGAGTAGTCATGCTTTAATCTATGTACTGTTGTCTTCTATCCTGTTGATCGCTCGAATGTCACATTTTTGTTGCTCTGTATTTTGTTATTTATGTCTTTTTTTTTTCAAAGTAAAGAGCGAGTTTATCCGTAAGAGCTCAACTTAAATGCGTGCGAATAGTATTTAAGAATATTTTATCCTTCTTCGGAATTCAAACTATGCCCATACTCTAACACGTTGGTATGAGTTTAGTAGTTAAAGCTTAGAAAGTTAACAGACTGACAGATTTTTTTTTAATTAGGTAACGAAACCACTTTAATTTGTCATTCTTATTCGCTTTACGTTTAACTTAATGTTTAGCTTTCGTTTCTCAAAACGACCAGTAGATACAAATCAATTGGGACTGTTCAAAATTTGAACATCTGTCTGAATTCTTTGTGAAGTAATTTCGGTTTAAAAGGTCAAAATGATGTGTATATCCTATAGATAATTCAAGCAATAAATGGGCAATTATTCGAGCATTTCAACCGCCTCATTTTATCTAATCCCATTTTATACCATTCAGCTGTAGATGTTTAAAGTATTTTCTAATATTTGTTGCAGTTCCTTTTTACCTTTTAGACAACCATACAACAGTATCAGAACACTCGGCATAATCACCTAAATAATGTATCATTCGCAAAAAACACGTAGTAATTGTAACGGCTAAAAAAGGCTTACATTCGATTCTTGTAGCAAACTCCACTAACGGCTATTATCATCCCTATAACTCAGTAAGCCCGTTTAAAACACAGAAACACATAATGGTCGCCCATTACCTTAGCTGGTAAAAACCAGTCCAAACCAGTTAGTTTAATCGTAATCCGTTCACTAAATCCACCCTTAAAGCGCCATATATCCTGCGCGGGCTGTAATGGCCTGGTTATTGGCACTTGCATAACTTTCGGTGGCTTAGTGGCTCTCTGCTGACTAATTTTATACTTGGGCCATGCACTGCCTAAGCAAATGGGAACATTAAAATGGGATTTTAATATCGCGATCGGAATCACCTCAGAACCACGATCGCTTTAAATTTGACAGGTCGAAACCAATCTTGTTTTCTAATTGAAACAAATGGTTTGAAGCCAATTGAAAGAATGCAGCTTTGTCTTCCTTCTCTGTGTCGGCAGTAAGTTGGCACCTACTTCAAAATTATATAATAATTATTTAATGATTTCTACTTAACTATGTGAAAATGATGATTACTTTGTCTCAACTAAGTTTACGTCTTGAAGTCGGTCTTTTGAAAGTGAAAGTTCCCCCCAAAATCTGTGGTCTGCTGTCATCAAGCCCCAATTTCCTTATCATGGGACTACTTTTGATTTTTTTTTAACAAAATAAGAATCATCAAAATCGGTTTATAACCGACGAAATTATTTGCTAAAAAACAAAAAAAAAATACTGTCGAATTGAGATTCCTCCTTATTTGAAATCGGTTTAAAACTACGAATGAATGACAAATAATTAACAATTGCGGTAAATTTAGCCAAAAAGACCTTTTGTCGAGTTTCTCTAAATTTGTTCGCCGAATTAAGTTAAAAGTTTTTGGTTGAACATTAATACAGCTTTGGGAGTTGCTTTAGGTATCGGAAAGCAATACAATTAATATACCAGCCTAATCCTGCGGATTAGTATCCAAGTGTACTCAGACTTATCGCTTAAACTTAGTAAATGCTTTCTAAACTGGGCGAAACAAAATAACTACACGTATTCCCATACATATTCTCACGCCTGTATTCCCAGGAGGGGTAGGCAGAGCACATGAATTCAAAAATCCAGTGCCACGTTCTAGTTATTAAAACTACACTAACATAATTAAGTGCTTGCGTGACAACGAGTACTCCAGCTAATCGTGACTGACATTGTGCATAAAATTTACGATGGTGCACGAAAATGGTATCTCTTTTAACAATTAGTTTGATTGTGGAACATTGAACAACGTCATGTTTCCGTTGATGGTGGTGTTGCTGGTGGCGGCACTGTGGCTGTACAGCTGGGCGCGCGGCAGTTACTGGCGCCGTCGCGGCTTGCCGCATGAGTTTTCTTGGCCTTTGCTTGGCAGCCGTGCGCGACTCTGTTTCTTGCAAGAAAATTTCTTCGATTACACTGAACGAATGCATCTGAAATACCCAAACGCACCTGCCGTTGGTCTCGACGTAGGACCGTGCCGAGAACTGCTCATTCGTGATCCCGAGCTGATTAGACATATCTTCGTCATAGACCCTGCCAACTATGCGAACCGAGGTTTGAATATTTTACCGGTATCGGAAGATCAAGTGGAACCATTATGGCGTAACATTTTGACCATGGACGGTGAGCTGTGGCGATGGCTTCGGAGAATGCAATCGCCGATCTTCTCTACAGGTAGCGTGAAAGCTTCGTTCCCTTTAATCTGCGAGCGAGCCGAGCGACTCCGCGATCATGTTGCTGCAGTTTCCACGACTCAAATTGATGCTCGAGAACTAATGACACACTATACTATTGATTTCATAAGTGCTTTTGGTTTTGGAATCGACGTTGACTCGATAAACAATAAAGATAATGTTATGTTCCAAATTGGCTCCAAAATATTCAGAAACTCCGTTGGAGATATACTTGTTGTAATTGCCAAAGAGCTATTCCCTGGGGTGTGCAGGAAAATAAAATATTTTGCGAGAGTGGAAAAGGAAATATTTGACCTTGTCCGAAGATTGCAGATAGATAGAAATTACCAACCTTCAGATCGTAAAGACTTTATGGATGTATTAATGAGCGTCAAACAGAAGCAAACTAAAGAGAAACGAGCTGACGAAAAATGGATTATGGATGATGGCTTGATGGGGGCGCAGGTGGTTCTTTTCTTTGCAGCAGGGTTTGAAACCTCCGCTATAGCTTCTACTTACACACTTTATTTGTTAGCGCATCATCCAAAAGCCCAAGAGCGAGCGCGAGATGAGGTTCTCTCAACATTAGCGCGACACGGCGGTGCGATATCTTATGAAGCTGTTAAAGAAATGACTTATCTAACGTGAGCTTTAAAAGAAAGCTTGCGGCTACATCCTCCAGCTGGAAATATCTTTCGACAAGTCTCAAGACCATGTCACCTCCCCGGTGTAGGGTCGTTAGATCCGGGCATACGTATTGCAGTGTCAGTTCGCGCGCTGCACCGAGATCCCCAATACTTTCCGAACCCAGATGAGTTTCGACCGGAACGGTTTTGCCCGGACAACTTGACATCAGATGCTAAACTTGCATATATGCCGTTCGGAGCGGGACCACGGGTTTGTATAGGTGAGTAAACTGTCTCTGTAAACTATTCATAATCTCGTCATTAGCACAGGCTGAGATTTTAGTCTAGGTAGCTCATTTCTCAAGCAGAGAGTATAAATTCCGAAAACGTCAAAATACCTTTGATATTGATTGAAGAGATTTCAGTGAAAAGAAATATGGTGAGAAAACTTGTGCAAAGTTACCAATTCGTAGAGATCCTTCGTGAGAACTAGTGTCCAAGCTGATATTATACTGAGAGGAGTCTGTGAGAAAGACTCACATAGACAGATCTCTCTCCAGGTAGTTGTTTGGCCGGGATACCAAAATCCACAGAGAAAAAGTTGGTAGTATTTATGCAACTGATCTTCGAATCTTCGCGCGATGTAGGATTATTTAATTCGGCTTCAACAAATGTGGCGCTGAGTCAAACAAATCTATCCAGCCTGTTTTATAATCTAAAGGGTTTGTAATGGTTTATAATCTGACTGTTGTGTTTCAGGCGAGCGGCTGTCGATATTGGTGTCGGTGGCGGGGTTGGCGGCGGTGCTAGCGGCGGCGCGCGTGGCGCCCGCGCCGGGCGGCCCCCCGCGCACACATCCATACGCTTACCTCGTGCAGACCATACAAGGCAGCCTCCCACTCTTTTTCCACGCTCTAGAAAAGGAGCGAAGAACTATGTAGTTAAATATCTAAAAGCGAATAGTTTAATTAAAGCAATTGAGATGATTGTCTTCGGGATTTAATATGAATTATTATATTAGATTATTATAAAAGAATTTATTGAATGCTTATCAATTACTGATAACGTGACATTTTAATATTTAATTTTTTATCTTTTATTTTTCTTTTTTATTATTGACATTTTACTGTATGATTATTGACATTGTAATTATTTTCTTATTATTATTTTTATATTGACATTCGAATTTACATTCTGGTGTAATTGTATTTTTCTTTTATTTTTATTTTGACATTTTACATCTAATTGTGAACTTTTTTTTTTAATTTATTATTCTTATTTACTTATATGACGATCCTTTTGTGAATTAATTATATTTTGACATTTAAAATGTAATGTGATTTTAAAAAGGAAATAAAAATCTATCTATCTATCTATCTATTATATTATCCAAAGATTTAGAACAACGATCTGGCCTAACTGTGGGATTGAAAGCCTATTTAAACTACAATTTTGGGTCACACTGCGTCGTAGCAACGTTGATGCTGCGTCGTTTTATTAGGGTTCCGTACCCAAAGGATAAGAACGAGACCCTATTACTAAGATTCCGCTGTCTCTCCGTCTGTCATCAGGCTGTCAGCTAGACCAGCTACCGAAACAACTCAAACCTTGTGAATTACTCGGAAAAAAGAGACGTTTTTTTTTAATGAAACTTAAAAAGTGATTTTGTGTTGATTGGAAATAAGTATTGAAAAAAAACGTTTTTATATTCCAATGTGCGTGTGACATGAACAATCATATCAATTATATTCATACTGTTGATTGCAGGGCGAATGAATAAAAATCTGACTCCAAATTTGTATGCGTGTTCTTTTCAATCCACAATTTAGACCGCGGCCGAATAATTATAATAAATTAATTTAAAATGATTGGGTACAGTGCGTGCCTCGCGGTATTCCTTATACAAGTCAAGTTTAGTCTAAAGTGAAAGTAACGCGCGCCGGAACAGATGCCAACATGGTAAATGTCGATAAAACCGTACCAACTATTTTAAATACATAAAACGTGTCTCAAAATAAGCAGTTACAATAATATTTCAAATGTCATCTTTCCATTATGTCGGTGCCAACAGACAATTGACGGTAAAATTTCAGGTGTCTGCGCAGTGTGTTTGCTCATTGAATTTTATGAGGAGCTATATTGACAGAGATATCCGTATACAGATATCTTGCATGCGTTCAGATACAGCCCCGGATCTACGATTTTTTCGACCCGGGGCAAATTTTTTCGAACCGGGGCAAGAACTTGATATAGCGCCCCCTCTCGTGAGCGTTTGATTGACACTAATGTATAATAGGTGGCATTTTGGCGCCCCCTGAAACTGCCGCCCGGGGCAGGTGCCCCGGTTGCCCCCCCCCCTAGATCCGGGGCTGTTCAGATATATACATTTTTGAAATGCGAAGATTTCGACAGTAATAAATAAAGTTTGACAGCAATACAAATTATTAACCACAAATTTTGAGTTGTTTTTCAATGTACACATGCCATTGAATTACTCACTCCGTATACAGTATTTTGATGTTATGCCGTTTTACAGGGTTTTAATAACAATACAACGATTTTGTGGCGTTGCACATTTAATTCATAAAAGATTGGTCATCTGTAAAATATTTCCGTTAAAAATTTTAAGCACATTCTGCGCCTATTATTATTTTTGTATTAAAATGTTTTGCTCAACTTTCGAAAAACCAATTATTACGAGGGGCGATTTCAACCCACGTATCGTGCCGCAGCCGGAGGCGAAAATAATTCCAATTTGATATCAAAACAGCTTTATTTCGTTAAGTCTATTTTTAGAACGATATTAACAATATAACATTAAGTGACGCCTCGGGCGAGCTCGATCGTCGCGCCCTCCCATACATTACTTGGCTTTGTTTAAATTTTGTACACTTCTTGTATAGGGCAAGCCCGGTGTGCGCCTCACGGGCTTTAAGCCCGTCAAGCGTAATAAAAATGTACCCAAACGGGTATTATTTAAGACGGTCACGTAATCATTTTGGTGAGTTTTAGTCTCTTTTTTGATGACTATAAAGTTTGTAACACTTTTTCAACAGTTTGTAACAGTTTGTAGCGACTTATTGCTAATTATCGTCGAGTAGTTACAAAGGTAGCCGTGATAGCCCAGCGGTTCGACCTGTGGCCTCTCAAGCAGAGGGTCGTGGGTTCAAACCCCGGGCTCGCACCTCTGAATTTTGCGGAATTTATGTGCGATATAGAATTTGATATTTATCACGAGCTATTCGGTGAAGGAAAATATCGTGAGGAAACCTAAACACAGCGACGAAGTAATTCAACGCTGTGTGTGAAGTTCCCAATCCGCACTGGTCCCGCGTGGGAACTATAGCCCAAGCCCTCTCATACTGAGAGGAGGCCTGTGCTCTGCAGTGGGACGTACCTATACAGGGTGTCCCAAAGTTATGTGACATGAAGGGGAAGTACCTTAAATATCGTAGATAGTGTATTTTGCTCAAAGAAGACTTTATCTTATTTTTAAAAGTTAGTAAT